>JAFIDM010131306.1:22732-33730 GCA_023159025.1 Thereuonema tuberculata
AGATAATGTATTATTCAAAAAAAGAAAACAAGACAGGATCAACATATTATACAAAATGGGGTTGATTTACACCCTGGAATGTAGGGACTGTGGAGGCTTATACATAGGAAGTTCCGGCAGATCTTTTAAAGAACGTTTAAAGGAGCATACAAATGCTTATGAAAACAATAGACCGGAACTGTCAGACTGGGCATAGCACACGATAAATTTGGCCCATAACTCAGATCTAATTATTGACCTAATCTATGTATCCCAAGATGAATCTGAAAAATTCGTTTTGGAATCTGGTTTTATTAATTTGAGAAACTGTATTAACAAAATTAAAGCGTTAAAAATTAATCCTATTTCATTCGGATTTTTTTGAAAAAAATTATAGAAAATAATAAAATTTTGAAACAAAAATTGAAATTGTTATAATTGTAACTGTTATAAGTGTATAAGTTTTTTATTGTTAAGGAAGAATTGTATGAGTATTAATAGTATTTGTTGTTCAAGAAAGATTGGTTCATGAATGATTCCGTGATTGTTTATATTGAATTCTGTTTTTTAAGTGTAGAGAAAAATCTTAGGGTTTTCTCTATGCTTACTGTAATTTTTCCTGAAGAAAACTTCCGCTAAAGAAGTTGAAATATTGATTAAAGGAGTTTAGGATGAAGAAGGAGTTATTGCGAGTTTTTTTGTGTTAAATACATTAACGAATAAGATTTGCATCACATACTAATGACCTTTGAAGGATATTATTAATTTTGATAATGATCAGAATTGATCTGTGAAAGTATCTTCATTTTGATATATAAAACTCTTCATTCCATAAAAAATGCGGAGTACTACATAAGCTTTTGCGTTTATGGGAGTATCTCAAAATCGAATTTTGGCACTTGTTCTGCATTACCTTTTAATGATAGAATCACTGTATGTCATAACTAAAAACAAAAAAATTAAGTTTTTGTTGGTTTTATTTATTAATTAAAACCTGTTCCAGGTTCTGAATGATGACCCTGCCAATGTGGTTCTTACAACTCAAACCGGCCACAAATGCAAAGCGGACAAACAAACACTGGAAGAAACAAACTCCACTTTTTGGATAGTGAGATAACAATTAAATTGATTTAGATTTTAGTTTTTATTTTGGTACTTATGTTTAATAACAAGAACTTGTGTAAGTTTGCACAATTATGTAGCATCATATCAAGCTATTTTTCAATGTGTAAAACTACGCAACATAGCAGTGGCACCAAATAAAGCAGCAAGTTCTTTAAAAGAGAACATGATAATAGCAAAAGATAATTAAATATAACTTGGGTACTGTATAACCTGCTGGAAGAAAAAATTCAAATAAACAATGTTTGAATTATAATAAAGTTTTTAAAAAGATTAGGAAAAGGTAAAAATGAACCATAAATAACTATAATTTTATTTCAAATCAGCTAAAATACCAGTATGTGACAAGCTTTTGAACTTTTTAAAATCACACGAAAAACGGGAATCAATGAAGTGCTGCACAATCATTTGCTTTCGTCCTTGTTAGGACTCATCAGTCAGATTTACCCTTGATAATAAGCTCTGAATGTGCGATTTTCTTGTTATTGTTTGCTTTTGTGGGGGGGGGCAGGGTCCCACCCCCCACCCTCAGGAGCTGGAGAAGAATCCTTAGCCTTTTGCACTTTCAGAGCTTCTAATCGAGAGTAAATCTGATTGACGAGTCCTAACAAGGAGGAAACAGCAGTCCCAGAGTTCCATCGATGATAGCTCACGACGTGAAAGCAAACAATTGTCCAGTTCATTGATTCCTGTTTTTCACGTTACATAATATGTACATTATTTTATTTTTTATTTTTAAAATAAATAAATAAAAACAAATTCAGTGTACTTCTTTGTAGCAAATTCATATGAATTGTTGCTATTAGCTGTCTATCTATATACTTAAAGAAATTTAATCTCAGAAATATAAAAAAAAATTCTTTGATTCTCTAGCTTTGTGATACTTACAATTCCTTTAAAATTTCACTTGTAAGTATTAAAATTGAAAAAAAAAAATATAAGATACATTTCTTTTATATTTTTTTGTTTTAGTTGCGTTTTGGTTTTAATTTGTTCATCATTTCTGTTTTTGCAGTTAAAGCAGCGTCTGGAGCGTATGGAAAGGCGCCTTTCCTTAATGAAACAAAAGGACCATTTCAGTGATCAGCAATCGTCCGATGTGCTTTCCAATCCAGACAAGTCAGAAGATGCTCCTCTGTCCCCTGGTCAGGAGAAGCAACTGAAACGATTAGATAGGCGTCAAAAACGGTAAAAACGGCTTTCAGTCTTCAGGAAAACTATCAGTAACTTTGACCTTGCTTTTACAATGCTTTTTCCACTGAGCAATTCCAGATCTGTTATAGCTTAAATTTTATTTAATAGATTACTTTATTGAAAGTAAAGGTAAAAAAAAAATTATAATACATTAAATTATTTTTAACTTATGATTGATCACAAACTTACATGATTACAACTTAACCAAGATTAAGTTGTAATCGCTAGGACAGTAGTTCTCAAACTTTTTTGGTTCATGGCACATGGCTAAACATTTAAAACAATTTTGGTGCATTTTGTATACAAAATTAAAAATATATTAATATATTTTAAACTGTGAATAAAAAGAAATTAAATTATAGAGAACTACTCTTACATTGCTGTTTAATCAATTAAGCATGGTTGTGCTATTAATTGATCATAGATGTAATAAATCTACGTAATTAGGTTTCTTCTAATTTTTAAAATATTCTTTAAACTAAACAAGCACCAGCTGATATTTGTCATCCAGTTCCATCAGATATGATTGGATGAACTTGGTCTTTACAAGCAATTGGTAGAACATAATTAAGTGTGAATCTAATCAATTAGAGTGAAGCATTGAAACATGTCACTGGTGAGATCATCTGCAACTTTTGCTCTGCTGATAGTTCTCAATTCAACTGCACTGAAAACCATCATAAAGTTATTATTATAATAATAAGATCATTATTCAATTGGAAACTATCTTTACACTGAAATATATTTATTTCTATGCATTGGAATATGCTAGAAAATATTTTGAAGAAAGAGTTTTGATCGATATTGAATAATATTGTTGTCTGTGTCTTCTCCGTGAATCAATCGACAAAAAGGTTTTTCAAGTTTTGAATTTAATAATTGTTGTAGCCTTTAATATGACAAAATTTACATTCAGAACTTATCAGGAAATTAGCAAGATCCATCCTGAGGATTTTATTTTTAAATTTCTTTCATTTGTTAGGATTAATTCTTCAATTCTTTATTAATGAGCAATTGGCAATCCCAGAATCCCCATGCAAACACAGCCGATGCTGTGAAATTTTGAAAGAAAAAAAACCTTGTTTTTAAATACTTTCTGATACATAAAGTTAATATATTTAAGTGGGAACTTTATTTCTTCTCAGAAGATAATCTCAATACTGTAATAGTAATTTTGTAATCGCTCTCCATTCAGGTGAAGTGAAGATAAACAGCGATACGAATGACAAGTCCCAGTGCTTCACTGTAGATGGTTGTCAAGGGTTTATCAAATGGAGCTTCTCTGAGTGAATTAGAATATTTCAAAAGATCAAATTCTGCCAGACCAAAAGACAATTGTCACTCGGGACTATCGCTCCTAACCAAATTTCAAACAATACGTGATATTTGTCTGACTGTGTTTGGGAGACTTTAGTAATTTTCACTGCGCATCTAACTACTTTTTGTAGCACATGGTTCGAGAATCACTGCACTAGGAAACGATCTAGTCAGTTTTAAATAGATCTTGATGATCAAAAGTAAACCAGTGCATCATCCCAAACAGCATATTTATTTAAACATGAGGTCATTTTGAACTGTTCAAATGGTCTGCTTCAGAGGATTATGATTAAATCTGCAAAGATCAAAGAACTTCAAATACCAAACTATCACAGTGATACAAACTTGTCGGTGGGCCCGGTAGCAGAGTGGGTAAGGGCGCTTGGCTGCAGGTTGGCGGTGGCGGATTCAATTCCCGGCCTTGGCGGAGGGCGGAGATTTTTCCACATCCAAACTGGTCCTAGGGTCTGCCCAGCCCTCTGTTGAATGGGTACCGGGTTTCTTTCCTGGGAGTTAAAGCCGGACGGGCTTCGGGCTGACCATCTGTCCTCAACTTAGTCCCGTTGGTCAAGTATCGCTGAGAGCCCTTACCTTCCGCGACCCCTTGGGCCTACATTGGCCTTTAGTGGGACTGCTTTAACTTTAACTTTATAAACTTGTCAAGATACAATAGAACAATTTTTCTTCTTATTTCTTATTTTCTACTTATTTCTAGGGAATTTTTACTCTGTTTCATCAACAACTATTCAGCATTGAAGTTTTCAAAGTTTAGCAAAGATACTGCTACACTTCATTTAAAAACTGTGTAATTATTATGCATTATCATTTTATTCTCAGCATTGATAAATTCAACAACACTTACAATTCTTTCACTTTGGTACTTGTACCTTAATTTCTCTGTTAAAACTTAAAACCTCTTTGTTGAACAGTTGGAGGCTGGCAAAGCTTAGCACAAAGCTTTAATGTTATGCAACATTAAGAGCATAACGAAGAAGTAACAACTGTGTTATGTTTAAAGAAACAATGTGTAATAAGAATAAGATTAAAAAAACTACCAAAATCTGACAAATCTACAGTGATTAATGTCAAGATCTGATTTAATCTTAAGAAGTACAATTTTATGTTGTCCTTTAAATTGTCTCTGCAAAATATTTGCTTTTCATTATTTGCAATTTTCTAACATCAAGAGACAGTAAAGAACTGCAAATTCTGCAGTTATCGTTACACATAACTGATGGGGACGATAGTTTTCAAAGTTAAGATCAGTATCGAAGAATTTCGAAGATAGCATTCACTCTATATAGTTTTTTTTAATAGTTTTTAATCATCCAAGTTACACAAAGATACCAACTTGCATAAACTTTTGTATTATTTGTTCAAAAAGTCAGAAGTAGATACTACAATATACACTAAGTATTGAGTGAAACTATATTGCTGCTTTCTAGGATTGTTCAATAGTTACTGGTCCATTTGGAAATTTAGGCAAACGTATTTGCTCACAATTACAGTCATTTGCTCATAGAATGTGTCCTAACACTTCTGTACGTTTTGTCATCCCTGATTAATTTAGTTACACTCACTGCTGTTTAAATATCTTTACTGTATTTCATATTCATATTTAGCCAACCAAATCTCTAGCGTTCGTAATAAACAATCCTGTTTTGTTTTGTTTGTTGGTTTCCTATTTAAATTTTTTGCTTATATTAATTAAATATATCTTGATTAATTAAATATATCTTGGTTTTGAATTGCTTTTTTCCTATCTTTTCTATAGCCTTGATTAAATACTAGTGTCAAAATTTGCATAGTAAATAATACTGTACTTTTATTTATATGAACTCTCAGTTATAACTCATCTGTGAATTCTTAACTGTTTATTTTCAAATCAGTGATATTTAAGAATATTAAGCTGTAATCTTAACATCTGAGGTTTATTTCAGCAGCAGATTCTGATTCTAACAGATATGAGATAAAAGAAGCTCTAATTATAGGTACAACATACTATGTAATTATGAATGGCCTTGAAAAAAATTGATATTTAGCTATTTTTAAGATAATTTTGGAAATTTCAAAATGAATGACTCCTCTATAAAGTACTAGGCCAAATAAGGAAGTTGCATTCTAAGCTGACAGGTGAAAGCCACCTGTGTATAAAATAATGTAATACATAATTATAGTTTTGATTAATAGAGCTTTGATCTAATCTTTGCATTAATATTGATTTTTTACTTCATGCAGTGAGTGAGTGTAATATCAAAAGAACCAATTGCAACAACAATAATTAAAACAAAAATGTAGGTTCTGTTTTTTGATTATCCCCCTCCTCTCTTCACTTAAAACTATGTTTAAAATAATTTTATTCATGTGCTAATGTCTTATTTTCTTTCTTTAATAGAAAACTTTCCACAGAATCGTTATCGTTCAAAAGGAACAATTCTGCATCATACGATGATGTACAGTCCAAGGCAGCACTCAGCCCTCGTCTCTCTGATACCAAAAGACCTTGCAAAAATAAGGACAATAAAGCAGCTGCACTATTAAAAAAGGAGAACATACTACGAACAGATATCTTGTATCATACAAGCAACGGCTTATGTTCTCCCTTGAGTCCTGCCCCTGATGAAGAAGTTCTAGGTAAAACTGCTTGTGTTCACACTTTTAATTATTGTTATTTACATTTAAGTATTCCGTCATCATTATATAAAATAATAGTTCATTAAAATAAGAATTTAATGACTTTGGAATTAAATACATCATCAAAACAGTTGTCTTAAGAGGAACATGTTAGCTTTACAGTTTCAAATTTTTTACTTAACAATTTAAAAACTTTAGAAGTTAAATCTTAAAGTGTGACTACTATAACAAAATATGAAAATAAATAGTAAATTAACAGTAGACATAAAATAACAGTTCTGATAACTTAGTCAAATCAAAGTCGTCTCCTAATGAAATTCAGACTTTCTTTCTCTCATTTTAAATTGCTTTTGTTTTCTGCTTTTCTTAAACTTTCTATACATTGAATCCTTCACGGCTCAATTAAGTGCCCTTCTCCTATTCAGTCATTTTTGTCTGTCAGGTTTGATCTTTTATTCTGGTTATTTCGTTATTTGTTTGTATCCATCATTTTTTGTTTTGTTTTTCATGATGTAAATATTCATTAAATCAAAACTTACTAATAAATCTTTTGTCTGAGTTGTCAACGTATAAATTATGAAGTCTGTATCTTGTGTTATCCGAATCTTTCCGAAAGTTTCTATGAAACTTCTTTGTATTCTGTGTGGAGAAAAAGTGGAGTTGCTAACCATTTCTTAAATAATTTCTCTTTGAAGAACCTCCCAAATTTATGTGTTTTTTTAATATATTTATTTGCGGTTTTTAATTATTAGATGGATTCTTTATGTAAGTCACTAGCTAAATGTCATATGTGATTAATTTTCAATGTAAGAAATTTATTGGGAAAAAAAATTTGCAAATTATTTTCTAGACAATTTAAATGTACACTTTTCAAATGGAATTTCAGATTTTCCAAATCACATTTGTTTTGTTCACATTTATTGGTATTTATTGATTTTTGGTATTTGTTCACATTTAAAATTAGGCTTAAGTCTTATCTTTCTCTGAAATAAGTTTTCAGAAGGTCAGGCTAAAAAAAAAAAAAAAAAAACTACAGAAATTGTAAATGAAACAGAAATAATTTCAGAGGCTGTAATACATTTGCACGCTTCCAGTCTGGATCTACTTGATTGTTAGCAGCTATATTTTTTTAAATCCAAATTTTATTTAATTTGGTATAAAATTTTGCAAAATAACTTGTTTACCACTGATAGCATTCTACTCTTTTAAGTTTTTGATGTATTTAGAAAGCTTAGGTTACTTTAGGTTTATTGTGAAAATAACTTTTATATATAAGATTACATAGAAACTTAATGTTATATAGATTTTCCTTAAGCATTTAGTTCTTCCATTCTTTTTCAAATGTAGCTTCATTCATTTTAATTTTGGAGTTCTTAAGACATTCCTAGAATTGTTGTACTCAACATGATAAATTACACAAAACTCTTTTAACAAATTCAATCAAAATTAATGCTTTGTCAGTAGTTAATTCATTGATAATCACAAAGTACAGTAATAGAAACATAAGGAAATCATTAGATGCCCAGTTAAATTTTATTGTTTGCAAAGAGATCCACCTTCAACATTAAAATTCTAATTTTAAAGCAGTTTTGAAATTGTGAATATTTAGTTAATGTTATCCACATAATTGATCTTACTTGTAGCTCTAGTTTGCATCAGTTTTCTTAGTGAAAGGCTATTTTATTTATTGTAGAAAATAAATCAGTTCTGAATTCTTTTAAATTTTTATATTCAAAAATTATTGTATTTAAAATGTTATAAAATTCTTTTTATGACATGTGTTATTGTATTTTGTTCTATTATTAGAAGCGAAATAATCAGCCTAATCTATTTAGTGGTGAAAATCAATGTGAAGCAAATTTTCTAGAAACCATTTCTGTTTTTCTTTAAGAAGCAAACAGTCATGTTCACTGTTCTTTTAAAAGAATTTGTAAGAAAAAGATTGTAAAAGAAATATTGAACAGACTGATAGAAAGTGGCAACAGATGGGTTGGCAATGTATAAACGGACTATTTAAAATGTAATTGAAGTTCTGGTATAGTTGAAGCTGTCAGATTGGTTATTTTAGTTGAAAAATGGACTTCCTGTCAAATCTTTTACAGTGAAGCTTTATTGTTATCATCAAAAAAAAAAAGCACAGCTTTTAAAATTAGATATAAGTGCGACTTGTAACTTATAGAAGATGGAGGAATAAAAAAAAATGCTGCCATTCTAAACGGTTGATTTATTCACTTGAAAGTTAACGTAACTTCATAGTTATGTCGGCTTGACTGACCATTATTGATCAGCCTAAGGAGATATTGTTCACTGTCCTTCAGGAGATGATTCTACGGACAGAGTGAAGAGAAAATAAATACTTAGAGATATTTAATGAAAGCCCCATTTCAAATTAGAGATTCCAAATGTTATTAAAGTTGCATCATATGAATTTTATAACAAGCTAGTCCATTTTATAACAACCATTAACAAGTTAAACGTTTAATTAACAAGTTAGGTTTGGACATTTTAACTAATCTTTTTTTTTATATTAGCCTTTATTAAAAATATCATGGTTTGAATTTCTTCTGTAGCAACTAAGTATTGCTGTAATAATTACTACAGTAGCTAAAATTTTGGTTTATATGAAATTGAATTACAAGATTATAGAGTAAATTATTTTATTTTATTGATTTTTAACATCATTTTTTTAAATTTCTAAAACTATTTCACATTAAATTCATTGTAATAATGATATTTTTGGTAGTTACACTTGCAATAGGTTGTAATAGTTTTTTGCTTTATTCTTGCATGATTGAGTCAAATGGTTTTGTAGAGATTCCCTGTTGAATTATTTATTATTTTCTTGCTTTGGCACTTAACCGAAAGACATTATTCAAAATTCTTTTGTAGGAAGATTTTGTATTGTTTTCTGGTATTCCATCATTGATGAATATGACAACAAGTTGTATTTAAATTACATTACTTCCTTTATTTAAAAAAAAAAAAAAAAGAAAGGATAATCACTTCCTAAAATAGAAACTTTCTTCTCATCAAAATTTTCAGAAATTAATATATATGAGCAATATGAAATAGCATTATGAAATTTGGTCTAGCTACAGTTCAGATCATGAAAGAAGAGCATTTGATGAGGTAATTTTCTTATGGATTGCTGTTTCCAGGACGTAACAGCGCCATCTGTTGCTAAAATCTGTAACTGAATCTTATAAACATTACGAAAACATTCTGCTTTTTATATTTTCTACAGTTACGAATACATTTTTATGTTATTGTTATTATTAATTAAAAAGGTTCAACACTATTTTCCTTGCTTGACTATGCAAAGTTTGTCCTTTCTTGGTCACACTTATGCGATCACAAAACGACACCATCTTGGACTGACTGCTCGGAGGTTAAGTTGATGACGTCATGACTGGTGATGTTTATTCCAGACAAAATCGATCGCTACAGAGGGACCATATATGGCAAACCCTTCTTTTTTTGAAAAATATTATATTACCTAGCAGATTTTAGTATCAAGTGAAGAAAATAACCACCAGAAATGCAACTTGTAACATAAAAACCTAATCTTCATTTATTAGTATGGAGTTCATGCAGTGATTCAACTAATTTCTTCTATACTTCAATGAGTGTGAATCATTTCGATGGTAGGCATTACCATTTTTACCTCCAAGAAGTCATTGGATAAACCCATAGATGATTCTGATCTGTTCCGAAAGGAAAGAAACAGCAGAGGAGAAATTGCTGGGAATTAATTCACACATTAGAGTTTTACATTGACATTAACCGAAAAGCGAATCACAAAAAAAAAAAAAAAAAAAAAAAACCTACTCACTCCAATTTCTAACATATGGCACATATTCAGCAATTCTTCATTTTTATCTTGTGCAAAGGTAGCTTCGTGAATTGTGTTGCAAAATTTACTTTCAATTTGAGATTGAAAAGGATAAATACAAAAGCAAATGAGTCCAGTCCATTAGCAGGCCAATTGCAGTAAGTTTGTCATGGCAATTAATTGAAAATCCACCTAAAATCATTAAAACTTTTAATTTACAAAAACATTGCAAAAAGTTGTGTAATAATAATTGGCACAAAGTGTTTATACAGCACTAACACATAAGAATAACAAAATGTATACTTAAATTTATTATTAATTTTCAAAATTCTTACGTAGTAGAAAACAATCTAATAATTGATAATCCAACAAATTCAAACTAAACAAAACTACATCAGTATGTTTAGTTTTCGAGTGGAGTAGAACCATTACTACTTAACATTTACAACATAATTTCTGTAGTAATAGTAATTATCATCCGATAGTATTCTTTTTATATTATTAAAATTATGTATAAACAGTTCTTCTATCATATCCCATACAATATTAATTTTAAAAGACTCAACTTCTGTAGAAGTGGTTGGTGAACAACTATTTTCTGTCAATTACATTTAAAGAAAAAGTTTGGAACATATTTAACTGGAGTAACACAGTAAGACAATTCAATAATGCTACTCATCTTAGATAAGCTATGATATTAAAAACATGTTAAGTTTACGTAATATTTAATGTGCGTAAAGCTATTTGAAAATGGTAGTGGAAAACCATCCCACTTGTAAAAAGATAAGTAATATTTACAATAAAATATGCAACCTACTAAGTGGTATCCAGAGCACAGACTGGACTTCCCCATCAGATAAATATTACTAATCTTTTTAGTCAAGTGCTTTCCACTGCCATTTTCAAATACCTTTACGCAC
>JAFIDM010131307.1:0-33730 GCA_023159025.1 Thereuonema tuberculata
GAGATCTGGGGATCTGGCTGGCCAAGGAAGTGTTTCACAAGATGCAAGATACCGTAGGTCATAGCAACATGTGCCGTATGTGGTGTGGCATTATCTTGCTGAAAAATAAGGCCAGGGTACTGCAAAAGGAAGGGTAGCAAAACAGGTTTCAGAATGTCGTCGACATACCGCTAATACTGTAAGTGTTCCGCTAATGACGACCAAAGGGAAATGGCACCCCAGACCATAATTCCTGGTTGAGGGCCTGTGTGGCGTGCAATAGTGAAAGCATGATCGGCACGCTGCCCTGGGCGTCTCCAGACACGTCTGCGACGATCGTCAGGACAGAGTTGGAAGCTGGATTCGTCGCTAAATCCTATACGTTCCCAGTCAGCATCATTCCAACCGGATCGAGCCAAGCACCACTGTAATCTGGCCCGACGGTTTGCAGACGTGAGTGGTAGGTGGCGTAGCGGTCGGTACGAGCGTAGATGTCGCTCTCTCAGCCGAATGTGAATGGTGATGGTGGACACTCGTGTGCGGGTCACACGTCTGATGGTTGATAACGATGATTCAGGCGCTGTGACAGCTGATCTGACAATCACTCTATCCTCCCGCTCTGCTGTGGCCCTAGGTCGACCGCTATCTTCATGACGCTGAAATCTGCCATTGTCCACCCATTCCTGCCAGCATCTTCTAATCACCGCATCACTTCGACCCATATGACGAGCGATTCTCCGATTTGCCCAACCTGCCTCTTTCAATCCAATGATACGACCTCTTTCAAACTCTGACAGTTGCACGTAATGAGCTCGAATCCTGCGGCGAGGCATTTTTTCAGTCGTTGAAAGGTATCCTAACTTGCAATGCAACAGAAATTTTGACCATCAGATTGAGAATCGCTTCTTACATACACCTGCTGAGGGCGCAGTTCCGATGCGTTGTAGCTCTCGCTATTCATTCATTGGATACCAAAGTTTAATCATTTGCATGGGCGGTCCCAATGTCTTTGCATACGAAATTTCATTACAATCGGACAACAACTTCTAGGTGCGTCGTTTTTTTTTTTTGATAATGAGTGTAGTTACTCTGTTTTGCGGGCCCAAAGACATGCAGAATGCTCTATAGGCGCAACGATAATCTCTATGGCCGCAAATTGTAGGTTGGTTTTGCCTCCTGGATTTCCAGCCGCCTCAGCCTGTTCCTTTAAGGATAGAAGCATTTAATCTAGATGAGGCTGCTGATTTCCTCTACGACAAAGCTTTTCATTACGTTATCCCGAGGATTTTGCAGAACGCTCAAGCTGGCGCAACAGCATCCTCGAGTTACGCACGAAGGGATTGACGGCTGCTGAAAAGAGCCAAACGGTTTTGCTTAGCTAGGGTTACCTGGCCTCGGATCGCCAGCGTCGGAGGGGGAGCAATATTTTTAATGGACGTCTGCCCTCCTCGGACGCTCTCTGACCACTCCCTGTGTGTCTTTCACTATCCCCGAAGTCCTGTTCATTCGGAGTGACGTAACACATTGGCGACGAGTTGTCTAAGGGACATCTGTTAGCCGGCTGAAAGGTGGAGAAAAGACAAAGAAGGACACAAAAGAGCAATAAAACAATGATAAAAGAAAAGCAAGATGGACGCCAGGTGGAGAAAGCATCTGGAAGACAGCTGATTTTAAGAGACAAAGAGACGTTAAGATGAGGTTTGGGGAAAATGAAGAAATGAGAAAACATTGCTAAAGATTCAAAATACTGTATATATAATATGATGAAAATAGAGGATAGGAAAGAGGGGAATTATGTAACAACCATCAGGCCGTTTACAAGACATATTTGTCAAGAGTCATGTGGAAGTTATTAATGTTTATCCTAATTCGACTGGAGAAAGAATAAGAAGAAAGATGCAAACTAGATAATGAGACAAGATAAAACAGTCAATAGAGGAATAAAAAAAGATAAGTAAAAACCTCACTCAATCTATAATAAACAGGTTTAATAAAAAGGATTGTACTATAAGGGTTATAATGAATAAGTTAAACAAAAATAAACAAAAGATTAATGTGTAATCACATACAAAATAAGATAATAATAAAAAAAAATAATTTTGAAATTAGCGCAGGAGAAATGCACGGCAAGATGGTGGGCTTACTCTTTCATAAGAAATAAAACACGATTAAGTACAAAAATTGCAGTCCTGGAGAAATGCAGCTGACGGAAAATGATTGAGAGTTCAGATAACACAGATTTCCACTAGCAGCAGTCTCGTCATTCTGGTCAGCAGGAAGTGAAAATAAAGTTACTTAAGCATTGACCTAGTCTTACAGTCACTGATTACCTGTAGTTTGAGACGTAGTTTTGCTCATTTGGCCAGATTAGATAATTTCTTGAAACACAAATGTGGCACGAGGAATTTTTACAAACCAGGCTAACCCATGAAATATTCACGGAAGTAAAACACAAACAACATATTTGAAAACAGAGAAAATACAAAAAAGAAAGTTAAAAAATAAATAAAGTGAAATTTAATAAAAGGTACATGGGATTTGAACTCCGGACCCTTCGATTTGCTGACCAAAGACATACCGTTACCTTACAGCAACAGTTACTAATAAAACTCTCCCCGCTCTCTTCAAGTTGATGACAAACAAACATCCAGACAAACGTTGTTTCCCTATTAATTAATTTTTACAATTTACAATTACAAATTACAGAGGTCATTGAACACATTCACTAGGCGATCAGAGATAGTAGGATTAAATGAGCCCCTACGCTCCTTGTCCGTCAAACTGTCTGCTACTAACTGCATTATGCAAATCAAATCATACTAAATTTTTGTAAAGAATAAATTATACAAAATTACAGTGATTTTGTTTCTTATTAAGGATAGCAATGTTAGATGGCAAAAGAGACAATTGACATCTGACTCCGTCCTTGTACGTAGAATATTTTTTATTTAGAACCAATGTAGCGTAAAGTAACAAAAAATAAGAAATTGAAGTTGCTATATATTACACCAATATTATTTCCTAAAATAACCTATAATATTATCTATGACTCTCGGGTTAAAATCTCGTTATTTTTCAGTTATTTGCAAATGAATTTTATTATAAATTATAACTGATCGCAGTATATTTAAATACCAAGCAATTTTTTTGGTTTTAATGTTTTTTATAGTAATTTTTTGGTAGTAATTTTTACCCTAATCTTTATTCATTATAAACTTAAGTTTTACTTTATTTACATATTTATGTTTATTTAATTAACAAATAATGTGATTTTGATAAACTAAATTATCTCAGACTCTTAAAGATCAGGAGCCTCACAGCGTTGGAGTTTTAGTTTTTAAGGGAAAAATATAACATTTAAATTAATCTCGAATTACTATAAATTAAAAATAAAAATTCAATCTTTCGCAGAAGACAGGAATTCTTTTCTTTTGAAAGATTTGTTGGAAAAAAGGAAAGATTCGTCCTTGGGAAAATTCGGTAAAAAAGTTAAAAAGCATTACAGGAGTAATAAAGGAAAATAAAAACAATTCATATCTACATCATCTTCAGTAAACCATATAGTAGAAGAAATAAAGTTGTATCACGATTTCATTCATAGTCATTTTTTTTTCTTAATTTTGAAGGAATTGTATCAGATAAAAATTTAGATATTTTAAAATCTCCACTTTCAAAACTGAATTTATAATCAATAAAGACTAAAATTCAAAATACATTAGAAGGATATTTTCAGGTAATCTATCTGAAGAATGCAGAAATGCCATCTAAAAATTTGTTTAAAATAAACAAACAACAAGAATTATTGAAAAATATTCAAGAATAAAAAAAAGTAAACATTCATCAGTTAACATCTACAAATTTCATTCTTAATTTAATAAATCTTAATAACTGAAAATTTGTGATATATAATCCTAAGCTTTTACCTAAGAATTTTGTGTAAAATTGTTTTTTAATTTTTAATATTCAACTAACATAATTTTGTGTTCTTAAGGATTTCCGTTTGAATAATATCACGAAATTCCGCTAGGTGCCGCTTGGTGTAAGATGGAATAAAATTCTACACATAAATGCTTTTATATTATACATTTTAAAGCTTTAGTCATTTTGTCAATAATAAATAAATGTATTATAATATTTAATCACCATAATTTTCATTATTTTTGGCGTACTTTATTTAACGAATATTTGAATTGTTAATATACTTTTAAAAGGTCACAGTTTATAGAAAGGATGCACCGAAGTCCTTGCTGGAAGTTTTTCAATCTGTAACTGTTTGGAAGGAGTATAAAGAGAAAAATTTTTTACTTTCATTTCATTGAATAAGAGACAAAAATAGTACTTAACTTTTTTATCACTGAATTACTATTAGTGATAAGAAATATTTTCACTTCATAAGCTTAGTGATTATCGATACTGTGACGTATCGATTTTAAACTGATTATGAACATAGTCTCCCGCACTTTTGGGTGAGGTAGTCGGGGGCTTACTTCATTCTGGGATATTTTAAGGATTTGATTACTCTATATAATAATAATTATTATTATTTTGGTTTTCACTCACAAACCCAGTTCTTAGAATTGGTATTTTTTCTATCGTTGTGTCCCACCTATGTTATCATCACAGAAAATGTATATCCAAAACTTTATGTTTTTCGAATTACGTAAAAGAAATTGCAATAACTATTTGAAAAATTTTAGTAACATTCGAATTAGATTTCTAATTTGTGCAAAATTTTCGTAGTGATTTTAAAATGAAACCAGATTCTTTTGTCTTTAAATCAGATACGCTTTTGTAATAAAATTTAAGAAAGGAATTTCATACAATGGTAAAAAAAAAATCAGAATTTTTACTTGATCAGATCAAACAAAACAGAAACTGAAATTTACAATAAGAGCCAGTGATTAATCATTAATGGATCCTAACTTTCGAAAGAGATAAAAATATCTAAGATTTTTTTTTTTTTTAGATTCTAAGAATTATATGAAGTTAAAGTTCATAACTTCACATAGCAGACAAATTCTGAAATTTTTACTGATTATATTTTTTATACTATTTATACTATTATACTTTTTTGTTTAGTTTTTTAGTATTCGGAAAACTCTAAAAACGTCTGTAGGATTTTTGAAAATTTAAAGTCCAATTTAGTGAACGTTTTTGTTTTAACAAATTACATTTAGCAAGTGAGTCCGAGAATTCACCTATCACGCTATAGCTGACAACTGAAACGAGATTATTGTAAGCTAACAGCAGAATTCGACTGAAAAAAAAAATGCCAAATTTCATGGAGTGGAGGGGGGCGTTGGCCCCGAAAAGGCCTTCTACCTATGTTGGTTGAGCCTCTGAACACGATTACGAAATCCTTTTGTCAATCTGATCTTCCGTTTGTCCAATGACAAGAGGGTCCAATGACAACAATGCCAAATATCTAGAACATAGGGGGCGTTGGCAATGTCAATACCCCATTCTTAAAGCGTTGGGGCCTCTAAACAAAATGGTGAAATTCTTTATTACGATCCGACCTTATGTTCAGGAGTTCATGGGGGGGGGGGGGAGACAGATACGGACGGATAAAAAGAACAAACGCAAAATCTTCGGAATCTGGCCGCTATTACAATAGCTTCCAAATGCGTTGCAAATTGTATTCTTCAGATGGTAATTACTCCTCAAGAAGATATGAAATAAAATACAATAATAATATATTGGTGAAATTAAATCCTTGGGTAGTTAAACGCTCACCACAAAATGAATTTCAGCACACACAAAGAAAAAAAAGTAATAAATAAAAATAGTAATAATAGAAAAACCCTCTAACGGGTTAACAAATGAAACTAAAGTCGATTCTGTTGCAAAGAATATAGCTCCAGCGTTCTTGTTTATTTCATCCTGAATTTAGAAGATTATTGTTTATTTGAAAATGTTAAGTATTTTGTGGAAAACACAAGTAAAAAAAAAACTAATAAATAAAAAATAAAAACAATAAGAAAAACCCTCCAACGGATGAACAAAAGAAACCAATTTATAATTTTATTATCATTTTATTATGAACTAGCAAAAATATACGTGCTTCACTCAAGTTACAAAAAAAGAATTCTGATGTGGATAACGAAGAAATTGTAATTGTAATTGAAATTTTTCGAGTTGGTAAAAGAGTCCAATGTTACAAATTAATGTTACATTCCTATTTTGTAACTAATAAGACATAGATATGAAATTCATATCGAGATCGGAGATTATAATACTTCTCACCCCTATCTGTCCTTCTCCATACCCATATCGCTTTAAACCTTAGCCAGTTGATAAAAAATCACTTGATGATTACAAAATAATGTTATATTCTGTTTTGTAAACTCAAAACTCCGTAATGTACTCTGCAATAAAGTTTGTATTCTCCCTCCCCCATTTACACTCTTTAGAATGGAAATATCGAAAATTCGTCGATAAGTATCTTTAATATTTTTACAAAGAACATTTTGCATAAATTTCGTATATCTCCATAATATGGTTTGGGAGATATGTATATTCTTCAAAAAAGTTTGTCCCCCTGTTTATACGCCTTAGTCCGGATCCAGGTTTTCATGATCATAAATTAATTCAATTTAATTTTTAATCTAATTAAAAAGTAAGAAGAATATTATTTATTTAAAAATAATAAAAAAAAGAAAAGAAAATTTATTAAAGCGGTTTTGGAGAATCGCATACCTTAAAGAAAGTTTGCCCTCTCACTCTCCCCGTTTATACCCTTTAGGACCCCACAATAGAAAAGTCGTTGAATGCGTATCTTTTCGGTATTGACAAAGAATATGCATGTGAAATTTCGTGTTTCCAACAAAAGTTATGTTTCCTCTTCAAGAATTTGCCCCCTATTTACATTCCTTAATCTAGATACGCGTTTCGATTAATTTTAAATTAAGAATATGTAATTAAAAAAAACTAGAAAACAGAGAAAAGTAAATTCGGTATCTTAAATTAAGAAGCAAAGTAAAAAAAAAAACTGGAAAAAAGAAACAAACAAAAAAATCGATTCCCAAAATTACACAAGAATTTTATTTTCTTGTTATTCCTGTTTTGTTTTGTTTTTATTTAATTTTTTTTTGGTCTTTATATTTACTGTTTTTCTATTTGCTTTAAATAAAAAAATAAAGCAATAAGATAAAAAAAATTAATAATTTGACTTCTTATTATTTTGTTTTATTATTTTTCAAGTTTTACTTTCGTTTTTGATTTTATTAATCATTCTTCGCTTGAAGAACCTTTCATCCAATTGATGAGTCCGTATCTCTCGTACTGTCAGAATAATCACAATTCGATCACAGAAGAATCTGAAGAATTAATGACCACTATGTTCTTCACAGTCTATCAAGGAGTCCAGATTCCAAAATTCGTCTTTTACGAAATTGCCAAATTGCACGACAATATTTTTATCAAAACACTGATACCTAAATCCACACAATTTTAACATTCTACACAATATGCTGCGGGAAATATTTGGTAGCTCAGGATCGTCTGCAATTTCTCTTAATCTATTTCTTACTGTTGGTATTTCATTTGCAAAAACATTTTCTGAAATTCTTTCTGAATGACTTAAAAAGAACGTCACCGATATTCCTGTCAAAAATGTCTGAATAAACCTAAGGAATAAAATTAACCTGCTGGAAGTTTTAATTAAAACGAAAAAATTAGAAACAAGGACAACACAATAATGAATAAATTGATTTTCTGATTAAATTATCGGAGGGAATCGAGAACGGCCGTTTTGTCTTGCATGGGACTCTTCAGCCCGATCCGCCCTCCTCGATAAAGAACCCAAAAAAAGCAAGAACATAAGTGAAGACCACTGCCATACCTGACAGTGACCCGAAACAAAAAAAATCAAACTATTAAAATATTAAAACAAAAAATAAATATTGTGCTATTAAAAAAAAATAATAAAATTATAAAAGAAAAATTTCAAAACCACGCTTTCATCTAAACTGCCCTAAAAAGAAGGAAATATTTTTTTTCTGCCATGTATAAAATTCAAAACGTAGGAATAAAAACAAAAGTTCTCTCTTAGCAAATATATCAAGTAAGTAAGTAGATAAGAATTAGTATATTACGTAATAGTAAGATTGCGAAAAAAGTTCAAACCTTTATTAGTAGCATTACTTTTAATAGCATGATATAAAGAAAGTTTTTATTAAATTTAATTGATATCAAATCTAATGTTAGAGAAACCTGTTGTTGCTTTCATTTTTCTACATTTTCTATAAGAAGTATAAGTTTAATCTAATTATTTTAAAATTTCACAATTCATTTAATTATTACTTTTTAACATATTTCTTAAGTCTAAATAACATTTTGATCTTAGGAATTGGTTCTATATTTAGAAACTAATATATTTCAAATTTCAAGTAAGAAAGTAAGTATTATTAAATAAAATGATATCTTTATTTATAGCATTTATTTATAACATCATTTTAATATTTGCTATGAGCTCCCCAAGCTTTTATTTTTGGTCATATGTTAGTGCAGTTTAAATACTTTAAATAATGATTGTATTTTATTATTTTATTGATTTGGTGTTGGAAAGGAGGAAGATATTCTCTCTTCCCATGAAGTTTACAAAAGGCTTGATAAAGTGGACCGGTGAGGCGTACGAAATATCGTCATCGTCGTTGTAATGATGGAGTTTTTAAAGAAGTTATTATTAAAGAAATTATTTATGATATCTTAAGTAGAATTTATTTATTTATTAATAACGATATTAAGATGAAGAGGTGTATGCGATCAAGAATTTTGGAATGAATTTCTAAATTAAGGTAGGGACAAATATTTATATATTACAGGATGGAAAAATAGAAGAATAATAGATAGGGGACGCAAAATAGAAGAGAACACAGCTTAAAGATTGGACATATGTAAATAAAGATTATGATTTAAAAAAGATTGGATATTTTTCAGAAAAGCAGGTTATGTTAAAAAAAAAAAGGTGATGATAGATAATAACATTTTAGAAGAAGACTACGATCTTAGATAATTTAAAAGAAGATAACAGTTTAAATTTGAAGCTTGGACATTTATTTTAATTCGATATAATTAAAAGTTTCGATATTTATTTAAAAAAAAAGTTTTAAAAGTTTAAGATTTTATTTTAGCCAAAGACAATTATTAGGACAATGATTTGGACATAAGATGTGAACGTTATTATATTTGACGTTTTCGTTTGTTAGTATTTTTTGTTTTGAAATTCTTGTTTGTATTTTATTATTTTATTGATTTGGTGTTGGGAAGGAGGAAGATATTCTCTCTTCCGATGACGTTTAAAAAAGGCTTGATAAAGTGGACCTGTGAGGCCTACGAAATATCGCCATCGTCGTTGTGATGCTGGAGTTTTAAAGAAGTTATTATGAAAGAGACTATTTATGATATCTTAAGAAGAATTTATTCATTTATATAGACCTTAATCTTCTGATGGGCTCGATCGTAATTTCTTATCACAAGAACTCTACAACATCGGCATAAGAGATCCAATGCATATGTTATTAAAAAAATTACATAAATAAAAATAAAACTGGAAGATAATCTAAGCAATTTAAACAATTTAAAAACAGCTGTGCCACAAGGAGTTGAAGCCAATCTTATTTTTAATATATATTCGGTTGCAAAATTTGTGTGTAATATTTAAACCACGTATTGGGGCATGGCTAATGATCAATTTATTCCAAATGGACCGATGTCCGGAAAGGCCCCATTAAGGCGGTCCTAAAGTGAGCCTTTCCGAGAGACCATATCCTTTGCTACACCACAAGAAATGTTATTGCGATAACGTAGAAATAATAAATACGTTATTAAAAATAGCTTGATTTTTACATAAATAATAAATGTCATGGCATGCTGACGATATTCTTGTTTTTTAAAAAGATTAAACAGTTTACGAAAAGTTCCTTGTTTCAAGCCTACACACATTTAAAAAATAAAAATAAAAATAACAATATATTTCCAATAAAAAACATGTCTGGACATGTTGCGATCTGTTAACAGATCATCTTCAGAGTAAAAAACTAAACACTAAGCCGGCTTCTTAAGTAAATCGTCAGAAGAAGACTACAATTCACTGGCATGAATCTTGGCTTTTCGGCGAATGCAAATTTTTCGTCTATGGCGTGGATGATGCACTCCAAGCGGCGAGCAGCAAACCACTTGTTTAAAGACGAATTCTATAAAGAAAGTTCAAACAGAACGGGAAAAAATCAAAGGGGTTGTTTATTCTATTGCCTGCCAGACTTGGGGCTTATTTATCTAGGAGAGACCAGCAGAGCATTCAATAAATAAATTTTATAGACCACGTGACCAAATATCTTCCTGAGGTCATGACTTGGAGAGATAACAATCCAACAACAATTGTTTTTAGCTACAAACCAATTTTTTTATCTTCCAAATTTAAGCTTTTTCAATAGATAAAAAGATTATTTAGATATTAAGTATAATTGACAGTGAATAATTTATTTATGATGCTTCGTATCTAAATATCATCAAACGTCCATTGGATATCAACTTACACGATTATTGTACAATTCTTTTCCTTTCAGCCAGTTTCTATATACCAGAGTAAAATAAGAATTACTTCCTAAACAGATTGTTCTCGTCTGAAGTCATACTGTTGAAGAGATATCCAAGTTTGTTTAGCTGAATAATACTACTCTGCCGGTTATTATGTACAATGAAAAACACCTCTAGAGATTAAAATACAAACAATTCAAAGTTAAAACTGTGATATTTTTCGATTACCAAATCCGGGAATCGTCCACAGACGCACTGACGAAGCCAAGCTAAGAACCCATTACAATAGTGCTGTCACCACGCCAAATCATCAAAATAGAATTTGTGCTGACCGAAAATTATTATTAACTACTAATTAGACATTCGTCGGCAAAAACCATTGAAAAAAATAAGATAGGTTGAAGAGAAAAGAAAAACTAACTTTTTAACTATAATAGTTACGTTGCTACAATTGTAGTAATACAAAAGGTTACACACATTCTAAAACACATTAAAATGTATTTAAAAAGGCTAAAATTACAACATATTTCGTTGCCGTACGTGGATGTCTTCGGACAATACAGTTAAAATTCAAATACATTGGCTGTTTTATATACAAAGCAGAAGAAACCAAATATTCAAATTAGATTCGAGAATGTTGATTGGCGGAAAATGAAGATAAATCCATCTGATAAAGGTGGTGACAGCAAGTAGTAGTAGGCGCAGATCTAGACCTTTCTATCGTGAACTAAGGGTCTGGTTTCCGGATTCGATCTACTTGTGAGGATAAGAGGAACTTGAACTCTTTAACAGCAACTTGAGTAACCTAAAGGCAAGATCTAAAAAAGAATGAAAAGAAAACACAAAAATAAATACGACCAAAAGTTATATTTAAAAATAAAAAAGTAAAATCAAACCCAAATAAAATGAAACAAAAATAAATACAGTAAAATTTCTTATTATCTCAGGGTTATCCTGGACGGGATGTGAATCTCGTCTCCTATTCTTGACTTTCACTAGCTTCGCCCTGATGTTCTCAGGTTGAGCTAGTTCGGAAGTCTGTAGTTGGCCAAATTCGATTAAGGAAGGAAATAAAATTTGAGGAAGAAAAAAAAATATATTTATTAATTTCTTCTTTTCCTTCATCTTGTTCTGTTTTAACTTTTTTGGTTTTTTTCTTTTTTATTCAAGTATTGCATTGTTCTCAAGACAATATTTGCTGATGACTAAAATAGAAATACAGTAGAACCTCATTGTAACGGACAAATAGGGGTTGAAGGTTGTCCGTTTTAATGAAAGTCCGGTTTATAACAAAACTAGATCCAGATAAACGATGGTTTATAACAAAACTAGATCCAGATAAACGATGGTTTATAACAAAATTTATTTGGAAAAAATGATTTTTAAGAGAAAAGTGTACTTAATCAAAATTGTAAACTGTAATGTGCTTAAGGTCACAATATGGCCGCGCGGTTGGCGATGTCGCTAAGACACTGGCCTCTCACCTCTGAGTACCGAGGTTCGGTTCTCATGTGGGTTTCGTTGATGGTGGCGATCCGCGCTGGGCAGGTTTTCCCGGGGCTCTCCCGTTTCCCCTGCATTTTTCACACCATCCTTTCTCAGTCTTTCTCTCCGTCTGTCCTTATTTCCGTGGGATAGCACAATAGATCTTTGAGGTCGCGGTGCTCGGCTGTCAAGCCACCCACGCTCACCACATTACATTACATTACAAGGTCACAATATTCATTGATGAGTTATAATATTAAGGTAAATACTACGAACCATAGTAGTAGTAGGATTGAAATATTGAAATATTAATAAACACTACCAAGACATTGATGCTAGAGGAAAGACTACACCAATCTAAGGTCAAAATAAAATGGATTACTGCAAAAATAAAATTTTAAGCTGATAAAATTTTTGAACTCGTCAATAAAGTATTTATTACTTGCAGTTTCATGAATAGTTGATGATTTGTAAGTAATATGTTTGATTGTTTGGTTTGGTGTATTGATTATCATGATTTAAATATTATTATAATAACGTATACTAATATGTATCTGATACAATGTTATTTTAATGTTCCTTTGCTATTTATTATTTGTACGTTATGATTTATATCCTTTAATAAGCCTTTTTGATTTCTGTTTTTTTTTTTTACATCTGAAGATGAGGTTAAAGACCTCGAAATATGTAATTTAGATTTATTTACATATTATTTACTGGATATTGGGTGTTTGGTCCTCCATTTGTTTCTTACCATACAGAATGAACGTTAATTAGTCACAGTTTTTATTTCATGGTTCTAGGGTGTATCAATCCTGAGATATCAAAGTTACTGCAAACGCTTACAAAGGCTAAAAATGGCAGTACAAAAATGGTCGCCATGTTGAAACCACTTTGAATTAAAATTTAATATTGTTGTTTTTGAACTGTCCAAAAATAGGGATAACAGAACACAAAAAATATTTTTCTTTGAAAGTGGTCAGGCAACCAATAAATTTTGTTTGGACCACTTGATAGTGGTTTAACTAATATTGCATCTTGTAACTTATATGGGTTTTATTAATTTTCATAAGCTTAGAATTTTTGTATTTGATAGAATTAGAGAACTTTTTCGGATAAATCCATTAATACATTTTGTGAATTGATATTTTGAATTTGGAAATTAAATTCTTTTAAAAAAGGTGCATTAATAAATATTTTGTTTAGAAATTATATATTTATTCAATGAGTAATTTCTTCGTGATAAAAAGGTTATTCTGATTTATTTCATGGAATCTTAGGAATTCTGAAGATTAAAATTTCAAAAAGAAAATATATATCAAAAAGAAGTGATAAAAATATTCTTGCATCATTTTCAAACTACCATTATGTAGATTAATTTCATGATAACAACTTGGGCAACATTGCTGACAGAAATTTATAAAATGCAATTCTTGCATCAAGTGCGCTTGCTCTTCGCTGTGCCTCCTACTGGAGTTTGCTGACTCAAACAAATGCGGGTAACTGCAAACCTTTTATTTCATTTATATATTTCTTTATCCAATATACCTAAAATTCTGAAAATTTAAATATGATCTTATGGAATTTCTATTTGCTTGTCTTTAATTTTGAAGATATTTCTTAATTAAATTAAATAATGAAATTAAAATCCATAAATGTCAATTTTTAGATGGTTTTTCAGGTTTTTGTCAAGTTTTTTTAAAATGCCGAGTAATACCTCGGAAAAAAAAAACCCTGGAAAATTGACAATATTGAAACTTAATTAAATTAATTGCAGAATACAATCGGACCTAGATATAAGGTCACCCGCTTATATGGTCACCCCGCATATAAGATCACTTTTCTAAAATGCCGGCTGATTGAATAGGAATTCTTTGATATGGATTATCGGATATATGGTCAGATATTAAATACCGTAATCGCATATAAGGTCACTTTTGTCTGTGATTTCAGTGCCACACTGATTCAATTCCAAGAATTTTTCTTTCTTTTCCCGAAAAGACTCTTACATTCAAGAAAGAAAAATGTATAGGAGGGAAAAAAGTAAAGAAAGACTGACAATTTTTTAGGAGCTAAAAATGGATGGCTCTGAAAAACTGAGATAGCTAGTTATTGGAAAATTCCAAAAGCCACGTTGCTTTAAAAATGTTAAGTCTTTACCTTTGGATTATGATGCAAACAAAAAAGCATTGAAGAATGCTAAGATATTTGAGAAACTATACGGCGTTTCGATAGACACTTTTTTGAAAAAATAAAAGAAAAGTTGTTTTCATCGCAGACAATTGCCTCTACGCATATCAACATACCTCAGTTGAAATCAATTGAGCTTGTCTTCTTACTCCCAAATGTTACCAGTGTTTTGCAACTTTTAGATCAGGGAGTCATTCAAAATCTGAAAAATGAACTATAGAAAGCTCCTTCTGAGCTTGTTTGGAATTTTAAATGATAATGAAGATAAAGATATGGTTCCTTCTGAAAGACTTGATTTCAGCAATTGATGAGAAAAATTTTTTTTTCACGTATCTGTATTAAATGCAATTTTTTTATATTCATAAAAGTTGGTGCACGGTGTCAAACACTTGTATTTCAAATTGCTTTCGACATGCTAGTTTTCATTTTTCTACAAATCGTGTGGATGAAATAACAGATGAAGATGATGAAGACGATATTCCTTTAGCTGTGTTAATACAAGATCTCAGAAATGCGGCTGTGTTATAATAGGGGAAAGTGTATACGTGAGAATTGATGATGAAATTCGTACCATTTCTCAAGCTTCGATTTCCGAAATTGTTTCGCAAGTTTTAGATTCCAATGCATTAGAAAGTGAGGATAACGACAGTGATACTGAAAGTGAAGCGATGACACAAGCAGAAGCGCTCAGAGCATTAAATGTCGTAAGATATTTTTTTACGAGCCGTGAGGGAGCTGAAGAACATTTTCAGAAACTACAAAACTTAGAATACATTGTGCAAACAATGAAATCAAAATCTCGACAGTCTTGTAATATGAATTATTTTAAGTAAGATCACTTGTACATCAGTACTTTGCTTGAGCGTACTATTTTTATACAACTTTATTCGGAATTAAAATTTTCAAAAAATAATTTCTTGCTGATGCCATTAATTTTAATTGGTTCAACTAAATTAAAAAGTTATAACCTAATAATCTGATATTATTGTACATATTAAATTTTACAAAAAATTATACTGTATTTACATAATGCTTATTTATTGACAAATGTGTATGAATCGGTTGTAAGGTCATCCCGCTTATAAGGTCACTTTCGCGAGGTCCCAAGGGGTGACCTTATATCGAGGTCCGACTGTATTTTGGAAATTTAAGACAAGAAAATCAAAATTCCTGATGTTTCACAGGTTCCTATTAAAACACAGAATTTTATTTGCATTGCACAAAGTAATATATAAAAGAAAAAAAGTTCGGAGTCGTCTACATTCGCTTGAGTCAGGATCTTAAGGCAATTGTGTTTGGAGGGTTATACCATTTGAACCGTGGGTTGGATTCTCTTATTGTAATTAGCGTTCTTGTAGTATTAAAATTAAAGACAAACACACTTTAAAAATTTAAAAACATTTTTAAAAATACAATATATGGAAGTGGAAGAAGCTTTCGAAATCCTTAACTGATTTCCCTGTCAACTAAATGAAAACAAAATAGGCTCATTATTTATACAAAATTGAAACACCAATAAAATACAAACAACAATTTGATTTGTAACATCACACCAAATTTAAATGTAAAAAAAACTACATTTAATATCAAAAACCAAATTTTCGAAAAGATTACACATCTTTTCTTTTTCAAGCCTTAAATAACAATAAGTTGAAAACAATACTCCAAATTACATTAAACTCCTTGAGAAAATATTAATAATATTTGAAGCCAATACCATTTAATTACAATATATGATACGGCTTAACAATTCAGTTCCTTGATTGTAAAATTATTATTACATTTTGTGCACATTTTATCTACAAAACTTTTAGCTAATCTTATGAAATATTTCTCTATTTCAATACCATCATTCGTATTCATATTTTTTCTTTTTGTGTTCCTGATACACATACTTTCTATTATCTTTCTTATCTTGGTGTCTCTTTCAATATATAAAATTTTTATATCGTTGTTAATACAATGATTTCTTTTCACATAGTGTTCTGCCACTTCTGATTTTTCAATGTACTTGTTCCTAATGCTGGAACCATGACAACATGTGGCCCGTACTTTAGGCATGGCAAGCAGTATTATAATTAAAATCATCATATCTGATAGCATATTCATGTTGATATACTCGCTTTTTCAGTTTCTGCATCATTTCCCCAATATAATGGCACTGGTTATTATTGGAGCATGGAATAGGGTAGATAACAGCTTTCTGCTCTAATGGGTCAGGTTGGGAGCTCGTTGCTTTAATCTACCGCACAGTTTTTGCAGGGTGTGTTTGCTGGATGAAGCTAACTCAATATTGTAGGGTTAAGCATCTTAGATAAAACTGGAAATAAAACTGGGTGGAGGGGTATGGACACATACTTTTTGGTATTATTGTTCGAGGGTGCTTCTGTTTTATCGTTCTGATAAAGATTCCGCGTAAAACGGATGATTTGATTGTTTAAAAATCGTTCGGGGTATCCATTGGCTTGAAAGATGTGCTTTATTTTTATAAGTTCCTGTTGGAAAAGATTGTAATGGCTGGATATCTCGAAAGCACGCCTGATTGCCATATTAATGTTGTTCAGTTTGTAAGACATAGGACAGAAAGAGTTAAAATTGGTGGTGATAGGAAGAGCCGTGAGTTTACGATACACTGAAGTAAGCATTGCTTGATCCTATCGTTGGATTAATACATCAAATTCATTAGTTTAATAAGCAACAAACGATAGTTCATTTATTATAAATAGAGTATTAATGTATACTCTATTTAACTCTTATTGCATTGGTCCATTTCTCTTCTGTGTTTGCCCATTTCTCTGTTGCTTTTTTTATGTGTCTATTGGCTCACGGTAAAAAGTGGTATTTCGTTAAAACATGTTATCTAGCTTAATACAACCCATTTTTAAATATATGTACTTTTATATCCAATCTCCTAAACTCTCATAATATCGATGGCTTAGCGCAAAAGTAGCGAATATCCCTGCTTAAGCTTATGGATATTCGCTACTTTTGCGCTAAGCCATCGATATCGTCTTTCAGCAGCATTCTTATATCATTCGAATGAGTTTCTTAAAATGTGTTATTAACTTTTACTATCAAATTTGCGGCAGCTATTTCTATTAGTTGATATATCCCGATTAATTCATGCTAACTACAGTGGCTTGAGAGACAGTGTGGCCAACGGAGGTCTTTTTTTCTATTGGCTAACGCTTCCGCCGCCATGTTTTTCCCAACTGGAGCGCAAGTTTATATCAGCCACTGAAGGAATTTTCATGTTTTAACTAAATGTTTTTGACTCACAATTGTTCAACTGCCTTTGATTGTATTTCATGTGAATTATAGAAACACAAAAACATTTTTCTTTCCATTTTGCACCCTAAAAAATCCCTAAAATATACATATATTTTTTCATAAAAACAAGAATTTAAGTTTATTATTATTATTATTATTATAATTATTTAACGTGTCTTACTATATATATATTAATAGAGCCTACTATATAGACACCTTAAAACCATAATAAAATTGCTAAAAATGTATAAATTTGGCTACGTATGTTTCAGAATTCCTTGTTCGAATTCTATTTTCAAGCCATTAAAAGACCCTAAAATCCCCCCCTAAAATTGTTGGTCCCAACGGGACTCGTCAAAGAGAGTGGGCAATGCGTGTTCTGTGTTTAAATAAAGGTTTTCCCTAGTGGTGCCCGCTGCAATTAAACATTTAATTATGAACCATACGGCGCTTTTTTTTTCCTCCGCCTTTTCTTTCCCTACCTGAGGTGAATGATTTATCTTATAATTATGTTATAACGTTTTGGATATTATGCCTCTAGTTAAAATCCATATTCTATTATATTTTTATTAGACAAATCTTGGTTATAGCTATTTTTTGTTCTAATCATTGCCGATTCATAAAATTCTCTTAGGTACCTTTCTTTCCTTTGTCCTAGGACCATCACATTTTCAAGATCGAGGTGATGGCCCGTTATTTGGCAGTGATTGGCGGTCCCATATGCTTTATTATTTGTATTAACGGCAGTTTTATGCTCATTTAGCCGTGTTTTTAGTTCACGCTTGGTATTTCCTATGTACAGGCATTTTTTAATGTTTAATTTATTAGGTTTACATTTTATCCCATAAATAATACCTTTTTTCTTTTCACTTTTTTTATTTATAGATTCCTGGTTGGATGTATTAACTTTTTTCCGTTTAAGGAACGCGCCTATGGTGTTCTTAGGTTTACATGCGATGCCTATGTCGACTGACGCTAGGATGGGATTAATTTTCCTAATTAAGTTATTTTGATCCTGAAGAAGACCCGTCATTGGGCTGAAATATAGATGTTTCTAAGATGAAGAGGTGGTTTATTTCAATACTTTATGTTTCCTAATTAAGTTTTTGTCAAACGTCATTGATACATAATTTTTTGGTTTATTATTTCTAGACGCCAATATTTCTAATTCCGATGCATTCTTTTTATCTTTATTTATTTTTAATATCCTGCTAAACTTATTAATTTGCTTCTCTAACCAACTTTGTGGGAAACTATTTTCCATGAAAATTTTTTTAATGAAATTTAATTCTTCCGATAGAATATTATCATTGGAGCTTACTTTCCACGCTCTATCAACTGCCATAAGATCGCATTTCTTTTGTATTTTAGTGGTATAGCACTTTTGTAATTGGTGGTGATGAGGGCATCTGTGTTTTTACGATACACTGAAGTTTCATATTTGTCCTCTTTTTTTGAAATCTAAATGAGGCATAAATGAGGCTAAATGAGCATAAAACTGCCGTTAATACAAATAATAAAGCATATGGGACTGCCAATAACTGCCAAATAACGGGCCATCACCTTGATCTTGAAAATGTGATGGTCCTAGGACAAAGGAAAGAAAGGTACCTAAGAGAATTTTATGAATCGGCAATGATTAGAGCAAAAAATAGCTATAACCAAGATTTGTCTAATAAAAATATAATAGAATATGGATTTTAACTAGAGGCATAATATCCAAAACGTTATAACATAATTATAAGATAAATCATTCACCTCAGTTAGGGAAAGAAGGGGGGGAGGAATAAAAAAGCGCCGTATGCTTCATAATTAAATGTTTAATTGCAGCGGGCACCACTAGGGAAATCCTTTATTTAAACACAGAACACGCATTGCCCACTCTCTTTGACGAGTCCCGTTGGGACAAACAATTTTAGGGGGGGATTTTAGGGTCTTTTAATGGCTTGAAAATAGAATTCGAACAAGGAATTCTGAAACATACAAAGCCAAATTTATACATTTTTAGCAATTTTATTATGGTTTTAAGGTGTCTACAGAGTAGGCTCTATTAATATATTAAGAATTTAAGTTGTTACCAATCCAAAAAAGACATATCTTTTAATCTTTTTTTTTTTCTTTTTTTTTCCAAAAATTAAATAAAAAAAATGAGACATAAAATAAAAACCAATTTAAGAAAAAATAAAACAAGCTTTATATTTTGTGAGGAAAGCCTCAAATTTTTTTTTTTTTGCTAAAATTAAATAAAAAATATGAGACAAAAAAAAAAAACCAATTTAAGAAAAAATAAATAAAGATAAGTTGTGCCTGTGGAGAACCCAAGATTTAACCTTGGAAAGTAAGTATCTTTCAGATATCTATTCACCAAGTATACATTATTACCTTTAAACAAATAAACACTGCGCGAAATGTGTTGCCAGCGTTGGTGGTCATTCGCCTTACAACCTTCAATACGAAAGACTTACACAGATTAAGAGCTTTATTGACAAAAGTTTATTTTTTTGTAAAAAAGAATCTTTTGATTACATCCTAAAACTAGAAGAAATTTTTCAGAATTATATTGGTTTGATTGAAAATTGGGAAGGGGATGTAAAACAGTTTCTTGTTAATAAAATGAAACATATAGAAGCAGAGCACATTGAAACCTGCTACAATTTGAAGGAGGTCATACTTAATAGATATATAAAATTTAGATTAAAAATTCATTCGGCAAAAAAAAAAAAATGCAAGTAAGGGGAAAGATTTTAGCAGTCAGTCTATGCATTTATACTTGAAGCATTTGTAATCTAAGTTGTTTGCTGTATTATTTGTTTATTATTGTTGTATATAAATCTGTTTGTTTATTGTTGTATATATTTTGTTAGATATTTTAGTTTTATATTAACTTATATTATAAGGTTTGTCGTTACGTTATTTTATAGTAAATGGGTAAATTTTTTTCTGAAATCCTTTTTTTTAGGACTTTATATCCCTTTATTTATTCCCACCATTCTCTATTAAAATTCAACAATATAAAAGAGATATTTACTTATTTATTGTCTTTATATAACAAATAACTGATAATAACTGGTAGTATTTTGTACTGGTATCAATAAAAGAAATATGAATGACACATACAAAAAAAATAAGAGGCTTTGGTCACAAAATTTAAGGCTTGTTTTATTTTTCTGTTAAATTGGTTTTTATTTTATGTTTCATACTTTTTATTTAAAGTTAAAGTTTCTCCCTTCGATAGGCCATGGATGGCCTGTGGGATCGCGGGAGGTCAGGCTCCCGCAACTCGACCAACGGGACGAAGTTGGGGCCGGGGGGTCAGCCCGACGCCCGCCCGCCTTTAACTCCCGGGAAAGAAACCCGGTACCCATTTTACAGAGGGCTGGGTAGACCCTAGGACCCGTTTGGAGGAGAATGGAGCGTGGAAAAATTCCCGCCTCCGCCGAGGCCGGGAATCGAACCCGCGACCTCCAACCCGCAGCCAAGCGCGCTGACCACTCGGCTACCGGGCCCACTACTTTTTATTTAATTTTTTCAAAAAAAAAAATAAATTAAAAGATATGTTTTTTTGGATTGGTAATAACTTAAATTCTTGTTTCTACGAAAAAAATATGCAGTAGAACCTCATTATAACATACCCTATTATAACGGACGTCGCGTATAACAGACAGTTTAAAAAAAAAATTGTAATAATAATAAAGGATGCTTATTTTTATCTGACGAGTTTTACATTTCCATCCATATGTGTTTGAAAATGTGTTTGCATATTATGAACACTTACGGCACCTCCGTCAGTTATTAACTGAAGAAATAAGCAGCAAACAAACCCAGCAGAAAATAAATTATTTTTTCAAACCAATGAATGTAAGCAATCAACATGAACCAGGACCTTCTTGTTCTAAAGATTAATGCAGTACACATCTTTTTCAATTCAGCCTACTATGTTGAAGGCTGTTTTTTTTTATTTTTTGTATAATAAACACTTTTTATAGGTAACTATTGTACTTTTATTGATGTACACCCTGCTGCATTACACCCCTATAAGAATTATTTGTTATAAACCGGACTTTCATTAAAACGGACAACCTTCAGCCGCTATTAGTCCGTTATAATGAGGTTCTACTGTATGTATATTTTAATAATTTTTTAGGGTGCAAAATGGAAAGAAAAATGTTTTTGTGTTTCTATAATTCACATTAAATACAATCAAAGGCAGTTGAACAATTGTGAGTAAAAAAAAATTAGTTAAAATGTGGAAATTCCTTCTGTGGCTGATATAACCTTGTGTTCAGTTGTGAAAAACACGGCGGACGCTGGTCGTTGGCCAATGTCTCTAATAAATATATGCACAGTTTATTTTAATCAATGTATATTCTTGCTATGAAATTTTGAAAACAAATTGCAACAATGATTTAAAAACTTTTAGTAATAATCGAATCAGCTTTCCTATGTATCTGAATTTTCTATTATCAATTAAAGATGTGAAAGGTCATATTTTTTAGGGCATTAAAATAAATACACCATCGAAAGTTACATGAAGGGAAAGGAGAACTAGGACTGTTTATATCAAGAGTTTTTTACTTTATCTAATTATATATTAAAGAAATAAAGAAACAAAAATTAAGAAAGAATGAATCATCACTGAATTATTTTCACACATTTTCCATTTTTATTCTTCTGTATATATATGGAACTGTTTAATGGTTGTAATAGGAATTGGTTTATAGAAAAGCGATTCCTTTCGCAATAATAAGTTCAAGAAATTTATTGTGTTTTAAATTTCACAAAAAAAAATATTCGAAATGATTAAATTAATAATAAGGGCAATCTTATTAAGTTTCATTAATAAATTTTCTTTCAATTAATATTCAAAAAGAAGTTTAAGTAAATTAGAAAATGTTCTTTTGAATCAAAAACTAAATAGTTTAAAATTTAACACATGTGAAACGAATGAAGTTAAAATAAAAAGACAAATTGTAACATTAAAAAACATTTAACACATCAAAATACTACATGTTTCGCCCAGTCTTAGCTGGACTTTGAATAAATTAAGGCATACAAGGGTTTAAATAGAGGAAATGTTTATAATGAAGCCAAGAAATTCATGATAATAAAAAAACAATCACAACTTGTTTGACAAGCAATGTCACGATGTCGACTGTAATTGATTGTGAGGACAACTAATAATTGACGTCACGATGTCATTTGGTAATTGAAAACCTGTTATATCGTTAAGTAAATCCAACTTCTAATTCTTAGGAAATGTGATTGTTACATGATTTCTAAATGATACATCGGATTTAGATGAAATTTGGCACAAATTTGATACTTAATGAATAGATGGTTTTAGATTTCGTAAATCGGATGTATTATTGAAAAATGATCACGAAAAAGTTGTTTTTACAATGAAAAAAAGGGATCAGACCGCAATAGCAGAAGCCCAATTTTTGTTTTTCTTGTTTAAAACCATTCTGTCTCTAATTAACTTATATGTCTGATATTATAGAAATCCGATAGGTATTGGGCGAGTGCGAAAGTTCTATGCGTTTTTGGATATGAAAATTTGCAATGGAATTGCTATGGAATTGCAATGGAATTGCCCTCACACATGACATTGTAATGACGCAAATCGTCTGCCAATCAAACGTGTGGATGCCTCACATATAAATGCATCGCATCTCACAAAGTTAATCATCTCAAAAAAAAAATATCAGAGGGTGTAACATGGAAAGCGAGAAGGAGCATATAAGACATTGTTTGTTATACGAGTTCGATAAAAAGAGTACGGCAGTCGTAGAATGTCGCAATGTTTGTCAAGTTTATGGGGAGGATGCAATGGACGAAAGCACATGTCGTCGATGGTTACGTAAATGTAGGGAAGGAGACAGAAGCTGCCAAGATCAGGCTAGGAGGGGACGGCCATCACACGTTGGAGAGGACGATATTGACCAAGCAATAAGGAACAGCCTGAACCCAACCGTGCAAGAATTAGCGGAGACCTTCAACGTACACCCGACAACGGTCGAGAGACGGCTGGTTCAGTTAGGTTTTACGAGAAAGTTAGATCGTTGGGTTCCACATAATCTGACAGCTAATCAACGGGATGACCGAATCGCCACGTGTGTTTTCTTGCTTTCCCAGTACAAAAATGACCCATCCTTGACACGAATTGTGACAAGAGATCAGAAGTGGGTTATGTACCGTAACGTAAAGCGTCGTAGGACTGTGTGTCGCCCTTCTGATCCGCCTGCATCGACTTCGAAAGCTGGAAAACATTTGTAAACTCATTATTGCATTTTTTTAAACTAGTAGCCGGGGTCTTTCTCTTTAACTTTAATAAAGTTCAATATTGGAATAATTTACCGAATAATCGTTGTCTGGAGTAAAGCAATGAAAGCAAACCAACTTATAACCATGTAAAAAAACATGCACAGAAAAAAGAAAGAAAAATACCCAATTATCTTCAGTATTTATCAGTCGAGTTGACAAATTTGTGCCTAAACAAACTCGCAAATGGAAATTTACACTCGCCAGCTAATTAAAAGGGAGGGGGGGGGGGGGGGGCAAAATTTCATATATATATATATATATATATATACTAGCAGCGGAACGCGCTTAGTATAAAATTTGGCCGAACTAAAAATAGAACTGGGGTTGTGATTGGCGGTTGCCGATTGACCAATGATGGTTGGTGAAGAGTAAAGAAAACTTCCATCATGAAATACCCCTCGCGGAAGTTCATATCCCGGTGAATTTGAATAGGCGGTGGCCGGTAAATTTGAATTGGCACAGCAGCCAAGGTTTTGAATTTAGGAAAAAACCGATTTGCGAGGTAATTTTTTCCAATCGCAAGCGCCCAATTTCTACTCGCAAATTGCGAGTTTGTGAGGGGGATTTTCGAGGGTTGGTTGAAAGATTGCATCTTTTACACATAACTGACATGTATATTAATAAGAATGTGAGAAAAGCTGGATCTTTGTCTCTCTAACTCTTACCATTCGGAAATACTTCGGGATAAAGCATTACTGTTTTTTCTCCCATAGACTGAATTCACAGTTATTCACCATATTTTGCATTATAATATTTTTATTCCAACTGTTTTGTTTTAAGACATATTTGAATACTTACGCCAAAGTACTCACAAATGCTGCGATATTGTAAATGAGAAGGTTTGATTGGGATTACGAAGCCATGTAATATTAACTATTATGGCTCCCGTAGGCATTTAAGAAAGGTCCTTAGGACTTCAGCTTTTCCCGAAATGCTTTAAGTAACATGAAATAGCAAAATATTTATAACAATGTAATATCTATCTCCAGTCAAACTTAACTGTAAAAAAATTATTTAGTTTTTATGATCTGCTATTCATTTTGATAAATTGCAACATTAGTTGCATTAAAAGATTAAATCTACTCTCAATTTTGTAACTTTTTCACAAGCTCTTACTTTTTTACATAAAACACAAACAATATTACTGCATTTCTGTTACTTAAAATTTGAAAATATTATGAAAATCATAATATCAAAAAAAAATTAAAAATGTGCTCAAACATAAAATTTGAAACCAGTAAAGAATTATTAAAAACAAATAAAATTTTATTTATTATTTTTTTATTAATTATGTTTAGGGAAGAACTTGGAGAATATAAAGAAAGATTTTATTTACGGCATATATTCAAATAAAAGTGACTAAAAAAGTGGATTTGTTTAATTGTTGAAATAAGGAAATTCACAAATTTTATGATTTATGAATCTCACATATGTTTCTAAAGAAAAATAGAGTCAATTATTAGCAATTAATTTTGATTCGTAAATTTCATTACAGTTTTCCAAATTTTTAATTCATTTTATTTTTTTTCAAACAAATCCAAAAATATTGCTGTTGTTATATGTATACAATACCCTTATTTTAATTTCCTCTTAATAAAGTACACGTATTTATTGAATAAATTTATATTTCTAATATTTATAACTTTAATAATATTTAGCAAAACTTTGTTGAACTCTGTTTTGAAAGTTAAATTGACTACATCAAATGATAATATTATTATTTAATGTTTAATCAATAAACGAAGGTTGATAGATTAATTTACTAAAATTAACTAAATTTTCATTGATAAAATGAATAATAATCTAAATATTTCATCATAAACCAATGTTTTAAAATTTTCAGAATCAAGGACGTGATTTTTATCACGTGAAAAGTATCAAAAGAAGTTGCAATTGTAACTTTACTTTAATGATAAAAATTTTATAACCCGATTGCAGAATTAACAAATAGCCTTGTGCAGCCCTTCTGGTGTGGAATATAAGAAATGTTTCTGATTTCATTATTAATAAGTTTTCTTTTGTTATGTCCTTTAATTAGTCTTATATTTAGGTTCTGGATTTGAAGTTTTGAAGTTAATTTACGAATGTGGAAGTTATGGAGGAAAGGAAAGTTGAATTGTAATGGTTTGGGAAATAATGTGTGTTTACGCAAATATTATTAAAGATGTTGGCAGAGGGAGATTTATTCAATGAAAGAAAGCGTTTTATAAATGATGTAGTAGTAGCTGGGAATTTGATCAGAATGTTGGATATCATGATATTTAGAACAACTAGTTGGCTACCCGTCGCTTCGCTCCGGAAGCCTCGCGTATGTAACGGAAAACAATTGGTTATTATTAAAAAAAAACTCATACACAAATTATATCAAGTAAAATAAAACTATATTTTTTTAAATTTTTTTAATAAAACTTTCTTTCTTGAGTCTCTTTTTTTATTTCCATTGATACTTTACAGTGGTTTTTGAGTTATAAATAGTGATTGTTTTTGAGTAACAAATAGTGATTTTTCAGTATTCTACCTAATAGAAATAGTGATTCTTTTTTTTTCTTTTCTTTTTTATCCAATTCCAATTGATACTTTTCAGTGGTTTTTGAGTTACAAATAGTGAAAATTATCTACTAATCTAGGCCATCAGATTGTTTGATGTAAATATTTTAAGAAGAGATTTTCAGATGGACGTTGGTTGATATAGATGATAAATGAAGATCATAGCTTGTACATGAAATTCTTCGTGACAAATTGGTTGTGTCTATTCTTTGAGAACCAAATTCTGTTGAATTGGGAAGACCTAAAGTTGTATGTGAGTTAAGACAACGTTTTCCAAATATATGGAAACTTTATTTCGAGTTTGTCCTTGAGCTTTATTGATAAATATCGCATAAGAAGGTCTGATCGGAAATTGTTTTCTTGTCAAAGTGAATGGAAGTAGATTATCGCATGGTTCCATAGACATTCTATGGATGAAAACAAAATCTCCTTTGTGAGTTCTGTTATAATTTCGGTTTCTATGAGATCATTATCGAATGAACGGCATTTAAGTTGAGTTACATTGCAGTATGCAAACTTGGGATTGATGTTTCGCAACAATATTATTGGAGATCCAATCTTCAATGACAAACGATGTTGAGGAATACCGCTGAGATTCAATGCGTTCAGATACTCGGGCTGATAGAGATGTTTGTGTGGTGGATTATCAGAAGTGTCAATTTTATTCGCACTTATATTGTATGCTGTATAGTCTCTCCTTGTATTCTTAGACTTATCATTCGATTGATGTTATCGACACTCTCGTTCATCTTGATTGATGAGCCGCATATTTATCGTGAGTTTTTTGACTTTGATGTGATTCTAGCTTTATGAGTTACAAATAGTGATTTTTCAGTAATCTACCTAATAGAAATAGTGCTTCTTTCTTTCTTGACTCTCTTTTTTTTCCAATTGATACTTTTGAGAGGTTCTTGAGTTACAAATAATGATGGATTTTTCAGTATTTTGATTAATAGAAATACTGCTTCTTTCTTTCTTGACTCACCTTTTTTATTCCAAGCGATACTTCTCAGTAGTTTTTGAGTTACAAATAGTGACTTTTCAGTATTCTACTAAATGTAAATACTGCTTATTTATTTCTAGACTCTTTTTTCATTGCAATTGAAACTTTTCAGTGGTTTTTAAGTTACAAATAGTGATTTCTCAATATTCTACAAAATGAAGAACTGCTTTTATGTTTTTTGACTTTCTTTTTAATTACAATTGTTACTTTTCAGTCAAAGTCAGTTAAGTTTTGACAGATAAGTCAAAAAAGCAATATGAAGAGAGTTATAGTTCCCAAGGCCTAATGGATAAGATGTCTGACTTCGGATCACAAGGTTGCAGGTTCGATTCCTGTCGCGGATGTTTCATTAAAAAAATTCTTTCTATTTTTCATTCTCACAGAAAACTGCGCCGGACAGACACACAGACAGACAGACAGAGAAATAAAAGATTTTAGTAATATAGATTCTAACAATTTAAAATTCATTGTTATTTTTAAAATTCAAATAAATTCTAGCAATGAATTCTAGCAACGAATTTTAACAATGAAATCTAATAATGAATGAAATTCTTTCATAATTCTCTTTAAATATTATTAAAGTTAATTAGATTTAACGATTGAAGTATTTCAGTTAAATTGAATTAAACTCAGTAGCAGTGCATCTTTTACGTTTATGCCTTAAAGTAATATAGATTGTCACTTTTCAGTGACGTTTGAGTTAAAAATATTGATGGTTTTTGAGCTGCAAATAGTGATTTAAGTCAAAAAACCAGATGAAGAGAGTTGTAGTCCCTATGGCCCAATGGATAAGGCATCTGACTTCGGATCAGAAGGTTGCAAGTTCGATTCCTGTCGCGGATGTTTCATTGTAAAAATTATTTCTATTTTCCATTCTCTCAGAAAATTGCGCCGGACAGACACACAGAAAGACAGACAGACAGACAGAGAAATAAAAGATTTTAGTAATATAGATTGAAAATACAACAGAAATTTAAAATGTGAAGACTAAATAGTAAAATGAATTTGTTTGAAAAACCTTTTCGGAGTTAACAACACCTGTAAATTATTAGATAAAAGCTTAAAAATGCATGTGTTAAAATTGCATTTAATAGAATAAGAAATCATCAAACCCACCTACAACTGTTAAAAAGTCTTTATAATAAAAATGTTAAAATATTACGGAAAACCAAAAGGAGAGCTTTCGGAATCTTGTGCGATTCCCTTGTCAATGAAATTACAATGAAGTGGTTTAGTTTTATATAGGGAAAATAATAAAAAATCTGTGCAATCAGAGTAATTTTGCCCCAAAAGCTCTCTCCTCTATAGTCTAAATGAATAACTGATTTCACAGCTGGAACACGGTCTAATACAGATAGACAGGCACTTAATTTTCGACTTAAAAAACACGGAAAAATACGTCTCAAGAGTGGACACTGGTCAAGGTCTACGAGTAATTTAAAGTTTTTAATTCAAATACAAGAATAGAAACAAGATTTAGAAACGAATGTCGTCGAGTGGTCTAAGACGAAAACAGTGTAATTCACTGGCTCAGCTTCAATAACCGTTACAGGCGTATACTGCGTTATTTTAATTTTTTTGAGTAGTTTTAATTATTTTTAAGTGCCTTTAATGCATTTTTAATCATTGCTAATTATTATACTTTTTTTGTAATAATTTTTGGACGATTACGTGGAATTTTACAGAAGAAACGGTGCTGTTCAATTGTATTAGTTCACAATAGTAAGGTAATACATTTTTTAAAAAATATCTATAATTCAAATGTAATGATTCACTTTAGCTATTCATGTAATTTTAAGCATTTAAAGAATGAAAATGGTAATCTACTTCCTTCTGAGGACCAATACTAAAATAGCTTTCATACAAATAAGCATGGGCTATTATTTTTTGATATTTCCCGAGTTGAGGTTATTCTCCCTCGTTTAAACATTCTTCACACACTAATAATGACATTAGTAATCGTGCAGGTGAATTATCCATGCAGAAATAACATTTTTTTATTAATTTTCATTTCTAGAAACTGAAGTGTGGCAAAATCCAAAATCACAAAAGATATAAATGACTAGATAAGAATCATGGTTTTGATCCACAGTAGAAATTCAGTTTTCTGAATGATATCTATAGGTTACTAATAAGTGTATGTGATTGGGAGTGTCAGTTTATTACTTAGAATATTGTCGACGTTGGAACTTAAATAGTAAAGCAGTGATCTGTATCATGGTTCACACTAATGAACTTAGCTTTATTTTCCATTTATATTTTGATGTTTAAACCCTTTTTAGAGCCATTCCAGATCAACTTTTCCAGTTGTAAAATTGATGTTATTCTATAGATCTGATTTACAATAATTAGTTTTGTCATTTTGCTTTCTTCGAGTTGAAACAGGACTTTCTTTCTACAAAGCAAGATAATTCAAAAAACTCCTATTTAAATGAATAAAGTTCTGTAATAAAGTTCTGCTTCCAAAGAAAAAGTTCTATCATTTACATGTTGATTTCAGTAATTCTGTATGTTTATTACCCGGAGGTTTATTTCATGGATGTCTTTTTAAGGAAAAGACATTATCACAATTATCGATCGAGATAAAGTTTCTTAAAAATTCTCAAATACTGAGAATGAATATGGTACTCTGGACCCAATGTAGTTTTTTAGTTGTCCAGGTGCAAAATGGGTTTAGACATTAAATGAATTCAATACGAGCTTTGCTTAAAATTGCACTTGAACCTTTAAAATAAAATGGTTTGAATAAATGATATCCAACCAATAGTTGTGTCCCTGTTAACAAGGTAAGCGTTTGAGTAGAATATTGCAAGGAATCGCTTTGTTTTATGTTTACTACAAAGCTGTTAATTGATTTATTAATAAATTCTCTGAAGCACTCTCTTGGGCGAGTGCACCAAGCCTCCGTTAACTTTGATCGCTGCTAAAGCAACGATCAAATAACATTTTCTGTGCACCAACGTTCGTGAGGGTTTTAAACAGCCGCTAACTCGCTGATCAGAGGCCAAATTTTAGCAGCTCGAATGCTGGCGAGTTGCTTACTTACTGTGAAGATTCTTATCGCGACATTTCGTAACGGCAATAAAAAAAATTCTGTCCGCGTGTATTTTTTCTACTCCGTGGATGCTACCATTTTGTAACTTACTGCGCCGATGCACAGACACCCGGAAGTGACGTTCATTGTTGTTAACCAATCACAGCCACTTTTATGAGCACGTTAGATGACAAGAGAACATCAGTAAATGCTTGACGAAAATTTGTTGGTGCACAGCAACTGTAACTTAACGGCAGGTTTTTCACTAACACTTCCATAACTAATAACTGTTTCGTTTGTTCTTGGTGCACTCGGCCCTTTGTCTCTCAAATTGATGAATTTCCTGATTCTTGTTCAACTTTTTTCCACATTTTGTTTCCGGAGATAAACCAGGCAGAGTAGAAACTATTTTACAAGACGTAATCGCTAAAGAACAACAGCTGAAGACAGAGCATCGTTACTTCCTGAAAATATTGTTTTTTTATTTTCATATTGTAAGAATCAATAAAAAAAATTTTTAAAACAAGAATAAGCAAGTACGCTATGGCTTCATAATTATCAAAATAAACATCTTGTGATATTTCAGAAATACAATGACCTTTAAATTACATTTTTTCATTAGGTTAAATTTAAATAAACAAAATTTCCCTCAGAAATTTCTGAAAAAGTTTTAAACGCTCAAAAAGCATTTATTTATTTTGTAATTACATTAAAAATTTAAATTTTTCCGTAAATTATTCTCAAACGAGATACAAATTTGAAACTTAAAATATATGTAAAATATCAGATGTTAAGAAATGAGGAAGGAAATACCTGAAAGTTTTGAAACTCTTTCAAAAAAACGCATTAACAAACTTCTTTTTAAGTAAAAGAAGTTATTGCAAATTAATTTTGTGTTTATTAAAAAGCATGAAGTTATCTCTTCTATTTACTTTGTTCCAATTATATTTTTACGTTTAAAAATTCTGTATTGATTCATTTTTTTTTTGTGATGATTTAGTAAAAGCTTAAGTATTCTCAAGATAAATTATTTTTAAAGATGTAAATTATATTTTTTTTTAAAGATAAATCAGTTTTTAAATGTATTCTTACTCTGTAGTAAAGAAATGTGTTAACTTCTAATATTGTAATAGTTTGAATTATCTCAATTCGTTATTCTATTCACCGTCTTAGATTAAGAGAGAATTAGAAAGAATAATCGAACAGTTTTTCTGTGTCTACCAAAGGGTTATATGTATTTAGAAAGGAGAGTAGCAATTATAAGAAGACTAGAATCAACTGAAGAGCCTATTTTAGTCTTCAATCGGACAGGGAATATGAGAAAAGCAATCATGTCCAACCTGTGTCTTCAACTATCATTGTAGTTTCAGTTTCCTAATTTTCGATCACAGACCAGTTAGATGATAACCAGTTAGATGATAAGACTGGTTTAAAATTATATGCTTTTTATCAGAAGATATTAGAAAATTATTATTCTATATTAAAATCCTATTTTTTAATACGTGAAACCTATCACTAACGTATCCCGATGTCTTAGGTTCAAAAAATATCTGTAAGTTTATCTTCCGAAAGATGGAAGACGGATAATCATATTAATCCCTCCAAAAATAATTTCCAAGCTAATTTCGTTCCAACAGTTTACTCTCTATAATCTTTAGAATAACTTAGAAGAGTGTAATAACGTGGAAGCAATGTGTTAATTATTCAAGCATGAAAAATTTATAAAAGTTATCTACTCAAATATGTAATTTGTGTTATGTCTTTTTTTTATTATTTAAACAGTTTTAATTTGAGATCTAAATGAAATCTGTGGCTCTGATGATAAATTTATTTGCGGGATCTTGAATTCATTACGTCTTAATTACTATTAATAATCTTTGTACTAATTACCATTTTCTAATGATGCACTCAATAATGCACAACCATTTTCAGCATACTTACATATATATATATACACATTTACATATAAGCTTATTTCAGCATTTTATACATATATTGAAAGATATAATCAATGACATTTGACCTTTACTAACTCATTTCCCTCATTTAGAAAAATAATTTTAATTGTAGATTCAATTTCCTAAATCTAATCTAAAAATTTAAGCTTCATATAAACTGACTGAAGCTGTTTAAGGTCCAAGATGTAAAAATAATAAGAACGACCAGACTGCACTGTGAATAAAAGGATTTAGAAAAATACAAAAAAAGTGACAGTTTCGAAAGCCTGTCTTTCGGCTTTCTTCGTAAGACTACAATGTAATTAAAATTTGAAATATTCGAATAGACACTGGTTGCTGTCCCGCGTTGATTGTTGATGATGAAATTTTAATTCCATTGTAGTCTGATGAAGAAAAACAGGCTTTCGAAACTGTCCCTTTTTTGTATTTTTATAAACTCTTTGACAATATCGATGCATTAAGAAGGAAATATATAATTGAAACAAAGTTTGGTTTGTTTAATGGTACAGGAAAGGAAATGATCAGAATATAAGAACAATTGGATGATCTATTGGACAGAAAGAGCTACATAAAGTGAGCATGTCAAGCAACTGGCCGCCAATTCGCCGGCGAGGCATTGTTACAGTCATGGTAGGAAAACGCAATCAAAATCCACTGGAAGTTTTGTTCCTGAAAGCGAGATTCACTCATTTTATGCACCGTTTATCATTTTTTTTGGGGTGCATCGATTTTGTTTATTCAAAGAGTATTTCGTTTCACAATAAGGTCGCCATCAAAGTAACTCCAGTTCAAAGCTTTTCTTAAAGTTATCATCGACGGATTTTTTGCATTCTATTTTGTTTGAATTTTTATCAATCAAATTATTCTTATTAATTCTGTAATAAAATGTTGAATTTGTTTTCTTGCCAATTAAAAGACAAGAATCAACAGAATAATTAACAAAATGTGTAAAAATTATCGTTTTCTTTGTATCAATCTCCTCACTCGGAAAAGGCTTCTCATAAGAAGTTGAAATTAGTTGTATTTTAACTTTTGAATAAATTTTGTGCAATTTGTTCAGGTGTACAGGCTTTGCATTTGTCATTTCTAAGACACGAATTTTCGTACATTTTATAAATTAGGGTGAGGAGGCTATATGACGTCATTTAAGTAACTCACCTGTGAGAATATAGCGAAATGAGGTTAGATAGATAGATAGATACAAGTGTTGTAACAACGTAAAAACATTTCTGGTTTTATATTATTCAAATATTAGAATACCGATAGACATCTGGATGTATTTGTTGCGATGTAACATGAATTTCCTGCTTCTCAATAAAGAAATAGTGTTAATTTCACACAAAATCTATGAGTGTCTTTTGGGACTTAATTGTAGACATAAAAATAGAAAAAATTTATAAT
>JAFIDM010131308.1:0-22635 GCA_023159025.1 Thereuonema tuberculata
TGACAGGATTCTCCCTGACCTTTACTTCGGAGGGGATATTTGTCGTTTGAATGGGCAATTTTCCCCTCTTTCTTTCTTTTTTTTTTTCCCCCTCTCTCCTAACTGCGATTATCCATCATCTTTCGCCATCACGATACGTCGCACGTGATTTTTGGAGCTACTTATCACGATTTAGGAATATGGAGTAGAGGGTGTGGATCGTAATTTGCCGATGCACAGTCTGTGAGAAGGAAGCACCCAAGTGCCCTAGAATAAATAAATAAAAAAAAAGAAAAATCAATATTGTTTTTGACTTTTTCCCAAATACGAAGCTGCTTTTTTTTACCGATAGAATTCGCTGAGGTTAAAAAAAAATATACGTATATCTACAAATATATCTTGGTTGAAACTGAGGTAATCTCGGAATTCTTTAAAGTTATATTTATCGACTGAAATTCTGGAAAAGTAATGTTATTTATATTTCTTCTAGAAAATTCGCAACTTATTTTGTGGCCGTTTTGTTTTTTTGCGAAGCCATATAAGTTCAAAATTTTGATCCAAATAGCCGAAATTTTATTTATTTATTTATGTATATATTTTTTAAAAAAATCTGCTTTGATTAAAGGATTTAAAAAAAAAAAAATTACGTTTGAATTCTCTGTATCATTCTCTGTCTCTGTTGTTAGTCAGCCGGTTTTCGAAGAAAAGCGCTTTTAGAACAGTTCTTACAATTTATTCCAATCAGCTTTCCCGTTAGTATTTACGGCGGTTGTGAACACGGATTAGTCACTACTATTTTGCCGTCTCGCTTTCATATAAAACCATGTTTTAATAAATAAATTCTTCCGTCTGGAAATTACTCAGCTGGTGAGATGGTGAACTGAAATCAAAGCTGTCGAGTGCATTTCCAAAGCGCCAATCGTCAATTGTATTCTCTGTTATCAGGTTTGCCCCTGGTGTCTGTCTAAATGCCTTCGCACTCTTCAAAAAACGCGACTGTTAAGTGACATTACTACAAAATCTAAAGAGATTGAAATCTAATATACAAAGGAGAATGTCTGTTTGTTATTTAGGCCTTCAAACCCTACAGGAGATACAGTTGTTGTTTGTTAAACGCTGCCCGAAACGCCGTTGGATCCAGAAGGTCGAATCAGAATCGGCGGGACCGAGATAGGGTCGAATAAGATTTTTCTCTCGCCCTCTTTCCCAACAATTTTTGTGGAAAAATTTTCGGATTTTTAAGATAGGCAGCAACAAAATGGAGTGAGAAAAGGTGCGTCTCTTTTTCACCCACTTTTCAAAATATTTTGAAAACATTTCCTCGGTTTTGTTAATTTTTTTGCCTCTTTACAGCTAAGATTTATCCATTCTTACTGATTGTGTTATCCGGAGTTTTTAAAATGCAATCTTATTTATCCATTAAGATTGCATTTTAAAAACGCCGGATACCACAATCAGTAACCAAATAAATAAAAAGTTTTCTCCGTGGATGTAACGAAATCCAGGTACCGAAGCTCGGCCTCAATTAATTGCGACCGTACTTAACAAACACTCTTTAAGCAAAATAAAGAATAGGTGGATCTTGCAGACCTACGTTACCAAAAGTATCCGCGCCAAAATCATATGTATAGTTTTGCAATCGTGTATCCCTTGTGTGTATCCCTCTGTGTGTAAGGTAAGAGAACAGAAAGCTGCCGGGCAAGTCTCACAACTACTGCAGCGCAGATGTAGTAGTGTCGATGATCCAAGTGATAAACGAAACTATCGTGCAGAGTTTCTTCACACTCTCACATTTTCCGGCATTTCACCTCATCAGCTGAGCCTGAAGGCAGGATCAACAGTGATGCTCCTTCTCAATCTCAATCCAAAGAAAAGATTCTGTAACTGCACACGATTGGTCGTTAAGAAGTGTCATCGCAATTTAATCATAGCAGAAGTTCTTACGGAAAGCAACAGAGGTGATATCGTCACTATTTCCAGGCTTGATTTTCAACCGAGTGATGTCAGTTCCCAATAATGCCCGCGTCAAGCATTCCAATAAACAAATTCCTAGCAATGCATTCATTTTAATTTTTTTTATCCGTCATAACATAAGACGGGCAAATACTCTATTGATAATAAATTATGCATGTCCCGTGCAACGGATGTTGCTTTTGAGCATCGCTTCGATAAAAAATGTGTATGGTAGGTCGGTTCTTTAAAATCAATTTTAACTTATTTTCAATAATTCTCTTCCTTTCCATCTCAAGATTGATATATAAAAATAAATATTTCAACTCATTATTCAAGTATTTAAAAATAAATCTTTTTAAATACTTGCGTAATGAGTTGAAGTATTTTAATTTAACTTATTTTGTTTTTCTTCCACAGAAAGTTAGCAGAAATTTACCTATTAAGGTACTGAAGATAATTAGAAGAATATTATATTTTAGAATTATAAATAGTAATAATGCAGTTCATTCCGAGAAACCCTTTGTAATTAAAAAATAATAAGAAAAAAAATCTTCATGATAAATTCACACTTTTCAAAGACACGATTTGTCGTCGTATGTTTAGCGACATTTTAAATTTTTGCTATTATTGCCTTCTAATGGCAGTGATTAATACACAAATTAATAAGCATTGCTAGACATCAAAAGTATTTCATTTATCGCTTCTAAACATTTTGTATTGCCTTAGCATTCAAATGGCATTTTTTTTTTTCTTTCTTTCTTTTTATATTTTCTTCCTTTTTATTTTATATTCGCTAGTACAAGTTTGATTTTTTTTTTTGCGGGTTTTTGAAAGTTGGCCTTCCAACTATATCTTATTTAATTATTTAGTCTATAGCCTGTTTGAAGGACCGCCAGGCTTTTTAAAGTTAACGAATCAACCGTTTGCATATTTTACGTTTCTGGTTGGCATGAAGAACAGTCAATTATTACGACATCACAACTTAGCTTCTCTCTCGTCGAAAGAAATGGCGCTACTATCGAAAGAGTTTCTGCTTTTCATCCATATTGTAGCAAAGGGTCTTCGATAGAGTCCCTTATAATTACTATTTAATTTTTTATTTATTTATTTGTTTGTCTGTTTATTTTTAAATAAATAAAAAACGCCAACTAGCCTACAAGTTCTTTGAGATTGTAATTCCGTTTGTTCATCTGAAGTGGATATACTTCAGATGATCTTCTAATTACGCAAGAATTATTTTCATTTGGGATGTTGTTGAAAAACGGTTGGGAAGTATTCTCCAAAAACGGAGGAAAAAATGTTGTGATGTTCCATTTAAAATAAGAAAAATACAGCCACTTCCCTTTGTAATAAAAGTTGTATAAAAATATAATTTTTGAATTCACAAAGATTTAATATTCCCATCCTCATCTACCGAGTCTCATTTGAATGGGGTAGAAAACACATCCGGAAACACTCAACCGGAACATTTTACGGACCACGTAGGTTTGTCTGATTGTTAATAAAAATTGTTTCAAATTAGTTCGTGTTGGGCTCTATTGCGAACGTGTTTCCTTACTTGTAACTATGGGTTAGCACAAAAAGAAGTTAGAACGTCGAGGTTTTTATATGTCAAAAATAGTATATAATAATAATAATAAAAAAAAATTGTAAACCAGAATTTATTTAAATTTATTTAATCTCTAAATTTTGAACCTTCCTGTGATTTTGTAAAGATTTATTCAAGTTCGAGGAAAAAAAAAAAATCGCAAAGTATATAATAATTGTAGATTAAAATAAAGAAATAAGTTTGTATAAATAAAAAATCAGTTGAGGTGAAAAGAAAAACGCATTTCGGAGCTGATCTAATTAGCGACCCATTTGGGAGTTATTGTGATAGCGATCAGAATCGGTAGCTATTGCGTTTGTCCTGTCCGTCCGTCCACCCTAATAACTCCCGAACGGAAGGTCGGATCGACAAACGCACTTCACCATCGTGTTCAGGGGCCCAAACACCGTCGGAATAGGGTATAACATTTAATAGCGGAAATCCAATGAACCCCCCCCCCCCCCCCCTTCTCGAGATATTTGGCATTAGAGAGTTTTTGCCCAGCTCGCTAATTTATACGGTAGCGCTAAAGTCACATGACTGGTATTCTGCGCATGCGTCACTGTCCCGTAGAGGAAATACCGTTAACGTGATACGTTAACTTTCCTCCAATAGCGTATCGCTTTACGGTGGGAAACATGAAACATGAGTTCCGATAAACCTTAGAGAATTAGATTTAACATGAATGACGACTTGATACTCTTGCGCGAAGTTTCATTTCATTTTCAATTATTGCTTGAAAAGTTAAGCCATCTTCTAGTGTCTGTATATCGTTTTTTTCGAAACGGAAATACAATCGACAATCCTCATCATTCATTTCATTTAAACTCAACCTTGGATTTTCCTCTTCTCGAACCTAAATGTTTCTTTCTCTCAGGATATTTTGTGTAACACTAGATCTTAAAACAAATCATCGTCAATGCCTCCAAATGCAGCGATCTGAAGTATGTCTTCCATCTTGTTTATTAGCTTACCGTGTCCACTGACACGTTATGGCGAAAACTCTCTTCATGACAGATGCCGCTATTGTGTTTACCGTATTCGTTCACGTAACATTTGCGTTTCCCGTATATAAATCACGTTATGGCAAAAACTCTATTGTTTTCTTTGGATTTCCGCTATTGACTTAAATGTTAGAAATGCAAACATATCATTTCATTTGTCATCTGTTGCTTGACGGGTAAGGTCTCGGGCTCAAATGCTTGAGGTTGTTGGTTAAAATCCGTATACCTACTTTTTTTTCTTCTTTCTCTCAATCATTTTTCTCAATGTCCTCGTGGTTTTTTATTTTAACTTACGCTAATGTACTTCTGTTTTTTTATTATTATTATGGTTCCCCCTTAACTTTAGCACAAAATTATATTCACCACCACTGACGATCATTTACATAGTTGTTTTATATTAGAAAAGTAATGACAAAGGGCGCATCTCAACTTAGGGGCCGTCCATTAATTACGTGAGGTGTTTTTTTAAAAAACTTGGACCTCCCCCTCCCCCTTGGTGAGATTTGGTGCGCTGTGGTTGAACCCCCCCCCCCCCCTCCATCACGTAAGATTTCAAAAAGTCAAAAAATCAAAAAAGTTCAAAAATTCATTATTACAAAATGTTGTAATCTGTTATAATATGTATATTCTCTGAATAAAAAAGTTGACGTGAGATTCGTTGACCCCCCACTCTTCCCCACTTTTGACCTCACGTAATTAATGGACGACCCCTTACGATTCGCCACAGATACTTTGTAACAACTTTCTCTCCTATAAGCAGTCGAACAATGACGAAGCTCGTCCTCACATGTTTGCTTTGTGATGACTCATTTATTAACTATCTGTTGATATTATCATCAGTAAACGATATTGGACGTATTTCCTTTTTCTTATATGTAAGTACAGAAAATACATTAAAGTAAGAAATATATGAGCTATCAATTCAAAATTTTACATTAAAGAAAGAAGAGGACTTTTTTTTTCTTTTCGCAAAATCGTTATATGAAGTATATCGCTTCGTAGAGATGTACCATCTCCTCTATTGACGTATCTTTTTAAAGCATTGTATTAAAGTAATATTTTTAGACTGTGTAACGCCTTTATGAAATACGGGGGGAAAATATCGTATGAAAAAATAACTAACAAATGTTGCGACAAAAGAAGATGCTTTTTTATTTGATTATTGTAAAGATTGAATATAGTGTCAGGTATTGGATTTATTTTATGAAATTTAGATGAGGTGTTAATATTTGTTGTAAATTTATGTATTTGAGAAATTTTATTATTTATTGATTTTATTTTATTCCTGAAGTAAGAATTCTTGAATATTATCATTTTAATTAATTTGTAATTTGTTTTGGAACAAAGTATTATCCCAGATAATCTGTTACAATCCATTGTTACGTTGTTGGGATTAATGCATGTGCAGATTAGAATGTTGTCTCGTGCAGGCTAAGTAGTAATTGGAAATTATGATTGTAAGGAAAGACACTCGATTGAGTTGTGAGTGGAGTAAGTTGTTGTGAGATTCACTCGGTTTGATCGTAGGCGGAAAAGTTTTGTTATATAGGTGCTATGACAGAAAATCTGAAGGTGTAGTATAATAGATTTTAAGTGTATTGCAATACAAACGTAATTTTCTTGTTTGCCGAAACAGTTTTGTTTTTATTCAGTTTAAATTAGAAAATGTCAAAATTCGGCTCAATGATAAGGGCTCTTAAAAAAAAAAAAATGGCTTCAATCAGTAATTATTCATCGTCCCGGATTGTGAAAATAGTCCCGGGTTTTGTAATAATCGAGGGTTTGTCGTTTTGTTTTTTGTCTTTTGTTTATTTTCTTTTGGTTTTTAAAGTAGTTTTCCGGATTTTTTTTTTTTATTTGGTTGTGAAATTGTTTGTCCCGCATTGATGTCGGAAAAATCTGGTCACCCTATTCATGGAACCTCATTTAATTTTGCGTATTCTGTTATTTTCAGTTTGGGGAAAAATAGTTCAGAAAATAGAAAATATTTATTTAAATTTAGAATTAGGATGATTTTTACGCAAAACTGATTTCTTTTGGATCCATGACTTAAACGCGATTATTTGGAACGGATTATGTTTCCTTTCTTTCTTTCTTTCTTTTTTCGTGAACAAAAAGAAAAACACTTCTAAAGCAAGCAAACAGTAGGTGGGCGTCATGTACTTGGCTAATTTTTACAATTTTGTAATACACTTCATTAATTTTAGATACTTTTTTAACTTAATTATACGTGTAGTCTTCGACTTATGACGGTGTTATTTTTTCGACGAAAGCATCGTAAATCGATTTGGTCGTAATTCGAAAATCATATGCAGTACAGCATGTAGTGTGTATATACAGTACACATTATCAATGTCCGAACACTTTCTAAAAGTAATTATAATAACAGTAAATACTCAATTCCATTATTCTTTCCGCTATCTGCGCAATCAGTGTGCGAGCTCTGGTGACCTCTGCTTACGACTACGACCGCCGTCAGATGCAATTGGAAAATGCTTGTGAACGGTTGTAATCGGGACCTATTTGTATCTTCAAAGAGTATGTACGGCTCCGCTAGCTCGATTGGTAAAGCGTTTTTCTGTGGGCTGAAGTAGCCGGAGGAGGTCCCAGAATACCAGGTTTTCTTTCCCGGGTTGTCGGGCAAGCGTCGGATCGATCGTGCTACCTCAACTTTGTCCCGATGGCTTGGACCGTAGGAGCCTTATCTTTTGCGCTGCTTATTCTCGAGGGAAGGAGGGATCTGATGATTTCGTCTTACCAAAATGGATGTATCGTCACTTAATTTTTAGTGATAAGGCGCGATTTTTTTCACCAACAGCTTTTAAGATCCTAAAGAAGAATTTTGCGGGCGCTTTTTTTTTTTTGTAAATGGTTAAAATTTTGCTGATATTGTACTCGAAACGGCCACCGACTCCGGTTCGAAACCTGGTCGTATATTAAATATTTTTTTAATGTTTTCAATATTTTTAAATACCTTGTGTGTCTGCCTTTTTTAGAACTGTTCTTTAGATTAAACTTCAGAATAATATATTGATTTTTTTAGGATATTTTTAATTGATGTTTCATTTGAAAGAAGCCTCTTTCTCAGCTGTTATTGCTTAACGAGCCAATTTAAAGACACGTGACTGAATTGATAGCCCCTGAAATGCTCTGCCTTAACGTATCAGTCGTGGCAGTGTTTCCTAACTATGCGCAGCAGTCAACTCACAGAGATAAATTTTCATGGCAACCGGAGGATGGTAATATAGGTTTCTTTTTGGCCTATTGGCGCCATGAACCAAGAAAGTTTGGGAATCTCTGCAGTTTCGATTCCGGGTTTATTCTTGCGATTGGCCTTGGTTTGTAGGTAATGTATTAGACCAGCGATGATAGTGTGTCACGTAAGTTAGATTAAATACTGTTCGTGCATAAATGTTATTATTAAAGTTAAAAATATAAAAAAAATGGGTTTTTCAATTTTAAGGAATATTAATTTTATTTTAATTGAAACACTGGATAATAACACCATTTCTAAAACTGCTTGAAAACGAATTGTTGAGATGACGAGAAAGTGTTCTACGAGTTCATTATATTTTTCATCAGTGCAAACATCAATATTTGAGTGTTTTGATTAAAACCGATCTGCAGATCTTTGAAGACTCTTTGGAAATCCTAGAACAGGTTTCTTAATTTTTCGGTGATCCACAGTTTAGCCTTCGTTAACCAATCAGATCGATTTTCGCTTTGAATTGAATCTACACATAAATATTGCTGCTTTAATTTAGAAAAATATTATTTACAAACAAGATACTATTTTAATTAAAAATATTTACGTGTGTTTCTTAATATAAAAAAAAGCGTAAATTGAGGCCATCACAATTGAAATTAAATATAAGTACAATAAATGCATTCAAGATGATCTACATCTCTTTTTCAAGCGGAATAATAAAAAGACGTTACAAAAATAAGGAGTCCGGGCCAACTGATATGCGACTCGTACAGAAGAAAGTGCTTGCATTTTATTATACTTATATTCATGTATCTAATTTAAACTGTTTTGTGGTCGCCTGAATTTATGTTTGTTTTTTTTTTAAGATACTATTTTGTTTATTTATTTATTTTATAATATTTTTTTATACAAATTTACGTCCACGATTCAAAATTAGTTATTTACAAAAAAGGAAAAAAATAAAAAGTTTCCTTATAAGTAATAATAATTCATTTGTATTACTCACACTAAAATTCAGGATTACCACCATCTTTTATGTATACTTATCAAATCTATGCAACTTCAATGGTTGATTACTTGTTGCTCCTAAAGCCTCATGTCATTGGCCATCCCTGTAGTATTAAACCACAACAACATTGATTTATTCACATGTACAGTTAATCTCAAGACACCTTTCTCTACTTCCAGTGATATATCGACGGATTTTTTTTTTTTTTTTCTCTTTAAAACCCCTTCTGGACGAGATAAATAGTAACTGTTTTCCGGGAAGGTTCATAAAAAGTGTGTATGAGATCGAAGGGAAGGAAGTGCAGAACCGCGTTCTGATTTATGAACGATGTAGAAATAAACAAATGTAACTTAGTTTTTTTTTGTAAACGCCAAAATTTTTCCCCCCTTCAATTAACCCAGTGTTAAAAGAGGAAGGGAGCAGAATTCAAGGGCACATTTTATGGCGTTTTTCTCTTCCCCCTGTTCGTTTTTCAGCCCCTCGGATGAAGCGATTTCCCCCACACAACTTGATAATCTCAAAAATTCAAGGATATCTCGCGTGAAATTTATTCTTTATAGTAATCAAAATACATCTTAAGCATACGTTGTTAATAAAATAAAATAAACAAGAATTTCCTGAAAGAATTTAAATCGTACATTTTGAAGGAAAATGTTGTTTCTAAAAATTTATTGTGTTTTTTTGTTTGTTTTTTTTTTTTTTTTTAAAAAAAGCCATGAAAACGATACAAACAATAGAAATTTCCCGTTTTCTGGAAAGAAAAAGAAGTGTCTTAAATTATTAAATTCATTAATTTATTACCACACCAAATTATTGATAGCTGTTGTAAGATAACATTGTTTTGTTTTCATTGCCTTTCGATGGGAGTTTTTATCATCAACTCTATCTAACTTTACATTATCTAATAATTAGCAAGTCTCTTTAAGTTGGCTTTACATGGATGGAAATTTGATGGTAATTCCTGATGGCCATCAATTTTTAGAATATGTTCTGGTTTTTTTTTTTTTTTTTTTTTTTTCCGATAGCTGGATGGTTTCATGGCAAGCAGCGCCACGATGGCGAAACATGGAACCACAACTAATAGCTTCTATAGCTGGATCAAAGGTCTCTCAATTTTTTTTTTACTGAAAATTGGCGATGTTTGAAAAAATTGTATTCTGCATTTAATTTCAATTAATTAAACAATTAGCTCATCCCGAACTACGCTTGGCTATCGTCTACAGCAAGAAATGTTGTTGACGGCAACTTTACTGCCGCTTCCGATAAACGAACAGCTCGTATTTTATGTTGATGTCCACAGTAATGAGATAAATCCTTCGAATAAAAACATTTTTTTAAATCTAAAATTAATTGCTTTCATTTCACCCATTAGAGGTTTTATTTATTGCTTTTTTTTTTTTTTCTTTCCTTTCTTTGTGGTCAAATGCCTTTTGTGGTAGCCTGAGTGCTGCCCAAGGATTTGAATTCCACATTTTGTTCTTGTTTTTTATTTCTTTACTTTAGTCATTGAGGGGTCACTGTCGCCATCATGTGTTCTAAAATTATCTATTCAATGCTTTAGAGCATTTCAAAGTTATTTTTAATTGTTTAAAATAGAATTTTTTGGTTTTGCCGAAATTCGCGCCAAGGATTCTGGGTAAATAAGTTTCTAGTGAGTTTTTGATGGGAAACGATGGCCTTGTGAAACACCTCATTTAAAGTTGATGGGAAACCGGTGAAAAAATGATGACCATCAAATTACCATCCACGCAAGAATATTCATCCAAAAAATTCAAAAGTTTGAGGGAGGAGAAAGTAAAGCTCTGATGACTGACTTGATGAACCATATTGTTATGTTTATTTAATGTTGTTCAGCTGCCAATTCTTGTCATTTTGGAGGACACTTTTCAAGATATAGTTATTGTTATTTATGTAATTTTGAAATAACATAAATGAAGTTGAAATTAAAAAGTTTATAAAGTTTTTTACAATACACTTAAACAAAATCATTTGCAGAGAATTTATTTATTTATTTATTTATTTATTCCATTGTTTTCATCGAGTTTTGGTTGGAAATCGTTGTTTTAAAGATAATACGCTCTGCTGTAAGTGAATATAGGAAATTATTTGAATTTTGGTAAATTAATGAGAAGTTAATAACATTGAAACTACCTATTGTTATTGCTACTACAACAATACCTTCTCATCTAAATGTGAAATTAACCTAGTTTCTGATGGCTAATATGGCAGTGAGGATATGCGCTCAATTTATGTACAGGAAGCTTTATTTTGCTTGTAAATTTTAATAAAACAGGTCGATAATTTGGAATGAATAGGTCGAAATGATTAAGCTCAAATATGATGAAAACAAAGTCATACACAACAGCATATTTACGATTATTCTAAATCTGTGTGATGTATTTCGAATAGATTTTCATTTGGTTAGATATATTTTTATTATCAATTTTTTCTATTTGAAGCTTCATCTAAGTAAAGCATTCCACTTAAACTTTGTATTAAGTTTATTTGTATAAAATTTGTATTATTTTTTATTTTTTTTTAAGCGCTTGTCTTATTTTTTTTTTTCCCCCAAGCACACAGCACAGCTCCGAAGCAAGTAGAGGAAAAAATAAATAATAATAATAATTCTCTTTTTGTGGGAAAGACGTTTTTTTTAGGTGGGAAATTTAGCTCGTATAGTGGTGTCGATGCTCTACCTCATAAATCTTCGCCAACTTTTACGATTTTCTTTTTTCCTCTTGACATTCACTTTTATCCTCTTGTATCTGCATAGGGAAAGCGCCCATCGACTGACGGCACTTCTATCCCTCAGCGCCATTCCTGGCCGCAGCGCCACCAGCGGAAACTGAACGAGTTAACGTTGACAGCATTAAAATTCTTTATTCGCCTCCTGTATAACTTAGATATCTATCAGAAACTGAAGCAGACAATTTCGAGGAATTGAGAGACACTGAATAATAATATACAGGCATTGGGATTAAAGTGAAAAAGATGAAAAAAAAAAAAGAAAAATCTTCCCTGCGGTGATCCGCATAATTGTCATTATTAGCCTACCCTCCTGCATTTGTAAAGAGTTTGGCTATCGTAAATGAGCGGCTTACAGAGGAAAAATTATTCACATTCAGGCCATGGCATTTAGTATTTTTACATATATAAACACTTCTTCAAAGTTTAGATATTACATTTATGAATATTTTATCAAATCTTACAGGAATAAAATATTTGTTCTTTCCGATGATTGCTTCTCATTCGCAACCATCTTTACATATGGCGCGAAAAAAAAAAATACTTTATTCTCATTTATCAAATAAGCCCTGCAACTTAAGCTCTACAAGGAGCGAAATAATTAAATGTTATACTTTAATTGTAATCATTTGCGAACTTAAAAACTTTCCGAGTTATGTTTAACTTATTACAGGGTGGCTGAAAAGTATAGGACGCGGTGTTTTCGTATGTCAACTTGAAGATAGGGACCAGATTAACAAATCAACTTTATTGAGAGATGAAATAGAGCTATGGGATCATTTAGGACAGAAGGTGCTCGAAGTTTGACCCTTTGCTTTGACACAGGCCTTCAGACGTCCGACGACAGAATCAAGTGTGCCGCAGGTAGTCGACGTCGTTATCGTCCCACGCCTTCTGAGGCTCCAACTTCAGAGCATCCACCGAGCCGTAGGACTATACTGAGATCTTGCTCTCCAAAAGTCCCCACACAGAGAAGTCCATCGGGTTGAGGTCCGGCGAGGAAGAAGGCCACAAGTCCTTGCTCCAGTATCCGGGAAAGTGCGCCTCCAGAACGGCTTTGGTCGATTTGGAGCCATGGAACGGAACCCAATCTTGTTGGAGGACAAACGGTCGCTGAGCAAAGTGCTTCGTTACCTAGGGCGACAGATTGTCCATCAACACCAATTTTTGGTAGACCTCCGAGTTGATTTTCACATTACTGTCAATGAAGACCATCGGAGTTTTACTTTCCGATGTCACCCCGGCCCAAATCACGACACTTTTGGGAAAGAGTCTGTTATGAGCCAGACGATGTTTCGGGGACTTGCTGTCAGCTTTTGACAACAACTGTTTCTGGTTTTGACGGTTGGGAAGAGGTTCAACCGTGAAAATCTTTCTTATCAGTCCAGATCACATCAGAGATGCGGCGCACCTTAAGCTCGCGCAGAAGCTTTTTGGATTTGATCAGTCGATTTTGTTTGGGTTGCTCCAAGAGAAACTGGCCTCGACACAGCCGGTAACTCTTCAGCTTGAACTCGCTCTTCACGATCTTCTGGACGGATTGACGGCTGATCCTGAGGTCAGAAGCGATGCGATTCATGCTGACTCCATCGTTTCGAGTGATCCTCTTCTTGATTATTGCACGAATCCTCCGAGTGTTCGCAGTTTTCGGCCATCCACTCTTCGGCATCTCAGTGATATGTCTTCGAGCCTTGAGAGCAGCGGAGACGTCCCGGTCAGTAAAAGAGGGAATCCCGAGCTGCTTCGCGATGTCGAAACTCCGGAGTTTGTCCTTGAGCAGCTTCTCGATAATGGGGCGATGCGGTGAAGCCTTCATAGCCAGAGTTCGGATGAACAATGGATCAAATGACTCATGTACCTGCTTATATAGCTTCCGGACTTTCGAGAAAGCTCGAAACATTTCGAAAATACCTCTTGACACAGTGCCAACAAGCGCTCAACGCCGCGTCCTATACTTTTCAGCCACCCTGTATAAGAAACAATCAATGATTTAAAAGTTCCCAAAAGTAGAGGATTAGTTAGATGAAGTTCCAGTTCATTTGGAAAGTTTCTCACCAATTCCTTTTATAGATTTTTTCAATAAAAAAAATACTACTAATTTTTTTATAGATCGACAACGATTGCACAATTCTCTATCAATAAAAAAAATAAATAAATAAACAACTGTTATGTCGTTACTAAAATTACCAAAAAAAAGGGAATTTGAAAGTTACTGATTAATCCGTTCATAAACAAACACAAAACATGAATTCAAACAGTTTCTCTTGTTAAATATTCGCTCTGAACTTACCAGAAGAAAATTTCATTCAATGAAGGATTTCGTATTAACTTTTTCTTTCCATTTCAGTAGTGATATACTTTTTATTTGAACAAATCAAAGGTTTCAAAAGACATTACAGGTCTAGTGTTTACAATCAGCAGAATTGTATCGCAGAATAAAAAAATGTTAGGATAAAAATGATTAATTTGCAATTTTAGTAGGAATGAAAAGATTGGATTCGCAAATAAGAACCGAAGATAAGTAAGAAGATTTTTTTTCAGTGCAGATCATTTCGTAATCGGCATGTCAAAGTACAAAATATTATTCGTTATCTTTAATCGTTAACTACGATGACATTCCGCTTTATAACAATTCACTGTTCAACGTTTCGCTCCTACGACAATTTTCAATTATCAGTTTATCTAATTCTGCGACTTACACGACACGACGCTACCGCTTCGGACTCCTGATAGCGTCAGTGTCTTTACAAATACATCTCTCTGTCTTACGCTCTGTGATTAAATGAATATTCAACTGTTTATAACTTTCATTTTTCTTTCTTTCTTTTTTTTTTATTCTTCTTCTTGTGATTAACCTTTTTTCGCAAAATAATTTGAATTTGAATTTAAGACTAGCGTACTACGAAATTACATATATTGTTTATTGAAGATATAAATACTTTATTAACTTCAGTTGCTCGCACGTATGGCAATGCAGTACATGCATCAATCAAGTGAAAAAAAAAAGAAAAAGGCATTTGCTTCGCAATCCGACGATGGTTTGAGCCTAATAGGTCGTAAAACCTGGGTAGGCCTGTATTGTTTAAATCACAATGTTTTGATAATATTTGATCTGTGAAATGATTAATCATACAAATAATGTTTACACTATTTGTACATGCACAAATAGTACATGTTTACACTATTGTACATGCCTAAAGTCGACAGGCGTTCTTTTAAGGGTATAATTTATGATCTAAAAAATTTGAATAATAACATCTCATACAAAACATCTCTAAATTTGCCCATATTTCGATGGCTTTCTTTACATTTTGCTTAAGTCACTGAAAACACTTTCAGTACTAACTACATTGTTTGAACTTCTGGAAATTCATTATATCGGCACTAACTTGTAATTAAAAATATCCCAATCAAAATCTAAAAGCATTGCCGTAGAACATCCGTAAACAATGTGAATAAAAACTTAACTAAGAAAGCTTAAATTTGAATGGACGTTATTTAATGTTGCTTGCTATTCATTTATCATCAAAAAAAAAATTGCAGCTCTAGATTTAATTAAGCATCTACGGATGCTTAAACACCAAGGCAAATAAGTTCTCTGATAATTGATAGTTATCCGTTTTGAGCAGTTATATTGGATCTTACAATGCAGGTATCCGGAAGTGGGGATATTTCTGGTTGTTTTCAGCTACCCAGTAGAAGGAGTTATGAGTGTCCTCTTGTTTGTTGTAAGAGTGGAAACGTCACCCACAAGCAAAACCGTGATTCGGAGCCCCATGGGTTATGCCTGGTTGGACTTCCCATAGCCTATTCGTTGCGGTAAAGTGGTAATTGGACAAAATTGGAGGAGAGAAGTCTATCTATGCTGAATAGATAATAGTGAGAACGAATTTGATGTCCTCAACACCTGCGGCCACTTAAGAGTCGTCCGAAGTGGGGGTCTAGATATACTAAACGAACTCAGTGTGGGCATCGTTTAAAATAGTATTTAACTCTTGAATTATAACTACTTGAAAATCGTTTGAATTTCGCTCGCCAATCATTAGTAGTGTCACTTTTAACAATGCAAGCTTTTAATAGATTGCAAACTGAATGTAGTCATTTGGTTTTGTGTTTAGTAAAAGTGTGAATTGTATTGTTTTTTGTTTTTGTTTTGTTTTTTTTATTTAAAGGTTTTGAAGGAATGTGGATCCCGTATATTGGTAATGTAAATTCAAGTATATAGTTTTTGTTTTATTTAGTTTTGAATTATTCTAGCCCTCTGGTGGTGAAATTGTTTCAGTCGTCATAAGACTGCGTTCTATCCATAAACCTTGTCCAGAAACAGAAAATGGTTTCTCTCATATCAACCGCCAGTGAAATGGAAAAGCCGTTTTTACCTGGTATGTCGGTTGAATTAGCATATTTTCCGGAAAAAAAAAAAAAAAAAAAAAAAAAACTTTTTTCCGACTCCACAGCCCTTTATTTATATAAAATGTTTGGAATTTTTCCCAAATTATAAACTTTTTAAAAGTGGAAAAAAAAAAAAAATTGTAATAAATATGACTATTGTATTTAATTGAGGGAGGTATAATGTCTGTAGAAATGTTTTATTCCATTTAGAAATAATAAAACAAAAAGAAGTTACTAGACAACAATCATCTTCGATATCGTATTTTATTTTTTCCTGATTAATACGAAATCCTTTTGAAGTTTCCTCTTTGATTGAGGGAGAGCGGTAGAGCAACTTATTCACATTATTTGCCAGACGACTTGCCTAATTTACTATTCCTTTAAATAGATTATGTAACAAAAAAAACCTTATTTGTTTTTGTTTTTGTACTACAGTGTTACCTCCTTTAACGGACACTCCGAATAGCGGACACCTCTAATTAGCGGACATTATTGCTGGTCCCGTCCCTTAAAATAGAACATTCCATGTTATCCACTCCGAAAAGCGGACACTCTGAATAACGGACAGTTATTTTATCTGTAAATTTTTTTTTATTATTTTTTTTTCGATTAACATTTCGAAAACACATTATGGTTGTATTTACATCGGTGTCCCATACATTGCTACAATGTATCGGTGTCCCATGATTCAATGCACGAATCTGAGGCCCTTTTTTTCACTGCAAATGCTTTGTAAATATCAATCCCTCGTAAAGCTATCCTATAAACGTGTTGATTAAATTTAGTGCGAATTAATATGGCGTCAAAAAGGAAGAGATTGGCACTGAAAGAAAAAATTGATGTTCTTGAAATTGCTGAAAAAGAAAAGCTGAGTGTGCGTTGTCTTGCTGAACGTTTTAAGTTGGAAAAACTCAGATAAGTGAACTTTTGAAGGACAAAGATGAGATTAGAAAAATGTGGATGGTGAATTCAAACGAAAATTCGAAGAATTTGAAGTTTCGTAAAACTGAAACAAGAAAAATCGACGAAGAGGTGATAAAATGGTGCCGCTCTGCCCAAGCAAAGAACATTTCTATAAGCGGTGTTTTGCTTCAAGAAAAAGCCAGAGAATTCGGTCAAACTTTACGATAGGACCTGTTTAATGGATGGCTAGAAATTAATTTTATCATTATTTTAAGTAAGACAAACGGTTAGCACTCATTTAAAAAGTGAATATAGTAAATAATTTGCAATTGTTCATAGTCTCTCATATCGCAATGATAATTGTAGGAATTTAATTAAGATTGTACGTAATTTTTCATTAAATGTTGTAAACTAAAAAATGAAAAAAAGATAGTCCTTCCAAATAACGGACGAAACTTCCGGTCCCGTGACTGTCCGTTATTCGGAGGTAACACTGTAGTTTCTTTTCCCGCGCTGTTGTCTTTCCTTTTTTTTTTTTTTTAAGTTTATCTTTTTTTGTATAAAATTGAATATTTTTATTTATTTCTTTATAGAACAGTGCAGTTATGTTTTGACCCGGACATTGAAAATATCTAAACTTCCTTTGGAGCGTTGTTTAGTGGGGACCCCTGAACCCAAAACTCCGGCCATCCTATAAATCCTAGATCGGCTTTGGGAGAAACCCGCCATTTTAGAAAATGGCCGCCATTGCGCGTACTTGCAGTAGTTTTCAAGCTACAGTGAACAAACGACTAACTGAATTTAAAACCTAAAAAAAAAAGAAAAAACGGGATCAGCAACCCGAAAGAACTTTGGCAGTTAAGTTCGATCAATCCTTCCGCCTCATCATAAAAATGAAGAAAGTCGTAAAAAAATAAAATCGTTTTGAGACTGCGATTATTAAATTTTAATTATTATTATTATTATTATTATAAAATTTCCTAGACTTGGGTTTCCCAGTAAAGACAGCATGGCGGGCCATGGACCAAAGCGCATGTTGCCAAGTTTAAAGACGTGTGCAAGAATGATTAGGGATGTGTGTTTGTGTCCATAAATTTCCTAACTATGCGTGTTGTGTTGAGTACCACAGCCTTCTGGAGCTGTGAATAAGTGTTTTTGTGAAGTTCTAGTGCGCTGAGATTGTGGTGCAATGTGTGAGGCACCAGACCAGTGGCGGACAGGACGATGGGTTCAACACATACTCGCTCCTATCTCCACTGCTTCTGGAACTCGTGTGCTAGATCGGTGTATTTACTGATCTTGTCTGTGCGAGTTTTCTGCATGTTCTTGCTGATAGGCACTGCAATATCAATGAGTATTATTATTATTATTATTATAGTAATTTAAGTTCTGAAAACAATATAAAGCAGAACTCGCCTCTCTGATGTACCTTAAGTCAGATATCCGACAGCCTACCTTCAAGTTTTCCGTCAGCTGAAATTTGATTAAATCTGTGGATTCTTAGCGTTTGATAACATTTATCAAATCGAAGCGTGATGATCTGCGCAGACGAAAATTCATACATGTAAACATCAAAGTAATAATATTAGAATGGGAAAAAAAATAAAGATTTTTCAAGTAGAAATTCAAAAATTTTGGTTAGATTAAGAAATATTATACTAAAACCCGAAGAAAAAAAAATGAACAAAAGCAATCTCAGTTTTTTTTTGTTTTTTTTTCTAAAGTAAAGATGGCTGGGATGAAAGTTAGAAACTTGGAGGAAACCTTATCATTCCTTCCAACTGACTCTTTCGTTTCCCAGAGGCCGATTGGCAGAGGATAACAATCTAATCCAAGCATATTTTTTTTTTCTTCATTCTTTACTTTTTTAGTTCCTGAGGCTATATTTTTTAAGTCGAGAAGTTTGCAGAAATTTCATGAAGTTTAAATGATGTAAGTATTGCATCACAAATGCGGTTAAAGGTTTTTTTTTTTTGTTGTTTTTTTTTCCAGCATTACGCGTATCTACCAAAATATATTGTGATTGGTTTAATATTTACAATTCAGCTTGTATTGAGAAATAAAAGGGTTAGAAAAAATATTAAAATAAAAAAAAATTGTTAAAATCTGCTTAGCTTAGGAAGCTGAAACTTGGTGAAAGGTTATGGCTATTAAAATGAAGTTGAGTATTGATTATCGTTACGTATCGTACCTACAAGCGCTAGAGATCAAAGACGCGAATTGGCATTCAAGCGAGTAAAACGCCGATTCTCAGTCATCCATGGGGTCGGATTAACTATGATCTTCTGTAGTACAAATTTTATTTATTTATTTATTTATTATTAATTTTCTATGCATGTGGATTCATAAAATAACAGAAAGCATTCTGCGTATTTTAATAACATTACATCATGTTCACTTTTATACTATCAGAAATCTTTATCTATTCATTTGATACAGTGTAGTCTTGAAAGGCATTGGAATCTCGACTATATTAAACTTTGATGTTCTTCATTCCGTACTCAGCGTATCAGTTGACATGATAGCATCGTCATAATTCAATCTTCGACGGTATATGATATCTTGATCGTAACATCGAAGATCGTTGTCAATAGATGTAAATATATGTCCACACTTTCTTCTAACAATTTCTTCTGATGACGACTCCCGAAGAGGGACACGTCTCCTCCCACCTGTGGTGTAATTCCAAGAAATTCGTCATTTTCGGCAACTGTCCGACGCAAAATTAAAGAGTACTATTATTTCTTTTTTTTGAGTGACTGTCGTTTGATCACGTGGTTTACTGTTTGTTTCACACGTTTGTGTTAGTCACTCGGTCCTTTTTCTGTTCCACATTGTAAAAACCACACGGCATTTCTTAAACCCAAGAGATACTTTATCAATTACTACAGTTCATTTAATCATTCTGTTCCATTAATTTTACTGTTTCGTTTTCTTCGAAGCATCTCTGTGCTGACAACTTCAGTTTGCCTGCCAGATCAAATTGCTAATCTCTAACGACAGAATCGTTCAGTTTCGGGAGCTTTAGGGAGTATTGTAAATTTTATATCTTAAAATAAAATCACCCTCTCTAGTCATATTCTTATTTAAAAAAAAAAAAAAAAAAAAAAAAAATCTTTTTTTACATATTCAATAAAATGAATGTCTCTTGGGTCAATGTTCAATAATAACAGTGGAATTTTTATTTTAAATTTTGATTCTAAGTTCTTATTCTTGAATTTTTATTCACAAGCTGGCGAAATCCACCCTTTAAGTGACAACGTTGCAGATACAGAATGCTTTCGATGATGAATTGTTGAATGGAGGCTCTGCGACGTAAATCTTATCCAAAGCTACCCGGAGACTTTGAAATGTGGCTTGCCTGCATCACACCTGTGCCAGGCAAGAAAGTTTTCTCTTGGCCGATAGAGCGTTTCGTACAGGGTTTTAATCATTGCATTGACACATACTAAGAACCTTTCCACGAATAATAAATCACAAAATTGTTTTGTTTTTTTGTCTGTTTGTTTTTCAACTGTTAATCTTCTCAACTTTTTAATTGCAAATCGAGATTCCCAAATAATCATTCAACTTAAATTTAATTAAATCGCTGTGAGAATTCTAGAAACTATGTTTAGTTTGTTGGTTATTCGTATTTCAAGACTTTAGTTACATTATTAAAAATTATTTTAATAATTTGGTGACATTGTTTTAAAAATTAAAATTATAAAAATATACAATAATACAGCATCAGTAGCTTGTATGTAAAATTATTCAAACTTCAGTTCAGTAACAACTTCCCGCCCCTTCTCCCCTAAATGAGATTATCTATCTTTTCCCACATTTTAAGAAAATAGTGTTTGAAAAGATAATACAAGCAACAACATACGATAAAATTGAAACGTCAAATTTAAGAGCTAAAATCATATTATTAACTTTATCAATAAAACTGAGTCTCTATTTCTAAAGCAAACGGTGATATTTAAAGGTTTTATTATTGGAACATCATACAGCAACTTCAAAATAGTTGTTTGTCTGTTTGTTTGTTTTACATCCGACATTTTTATATTTTTCATCGTAAGCATAACTGAAATTAGAATGAAAAATAAGGGCCTAATTTTGGTAAGGTTTCTAAATTTGAGGAAGGGAAATCGTAAACGGAAAAAAAAAAAAAACCCCCAGCAAAATCACAATATCTTAAAAACAATCTCTCTTAGAATTCTAAAACTATTGTTTTCTCTCATTGATAACTCCGTTTTGATCTTGGTATAATTTGACATTGGGGAGCAATTTAAACCCCCCCCCCCCCCCACTCCCCACCAAAACACACATACACGCACTACGACACTTACATAAAACATTGTTATTTCAGTCGTTAAACAACTAATTATCTATGAAAGATGAATATTTAATGATCTTCTGTTTAGTTGATCTTCTGTTAGCTTGGACAGCTTTTTTTTTTATTTTTATTTTTTTATTTTTTAAAATCGTGGTATTTTTAAAAAGTAGCAGGCCAAATCTGTATCTATATAGTGAATCTTATTTTTAAGATTCTGGAAATAATGAAAAAAATGATAATCAAGGAAGGCATGAGGCTAAGTAATAGGAATTCGCATAACTTGCAGTCACCGGGGAGAGACTGAGACGGCCGTTTCGTCCTCTTTAGGACTCGTTAGTCAGCCAAACAATTCGATGTCAGCTCGGGGTACGAAATGCTTTTACTTAGCCTTGTGTCTTCCTTGATTATCATTTGTTAAATTATTTAGGCACGTTAAATTCATTATTACTTATCCTGAAAATAATGAATTGGCATTTTTAATTAGAAGAAATTATTAGCGGAAGGACCCAGCATTATCTGATTAGGAGATGAGAGATGGTTGGTGTTGTGCATCATTTGACCAACCGCCAAAATCGATTTTTTTTTTTTTTTTTTTTTTTAGATTATTACTCTACCTAGTAGCGAACGATGTAAACTCTTTATAAAAAATTGTTTCTGCTTGCTATCTCAACATAATTCTGAAGAAAACTGATTTTGAATAAACACCAAATGACTAATCGTAACGAATAAGATTTGAGTTGAACCACAGAGTCTCTGCTAAAAAAGAAATAATCTTCAATAACCTACGAAGGATAACATCCTACACAGAAGACAAGAGTTTATGGAAAGGAAAGATTAATAATTTAAAGAAGAACTTGGAAATGAATGGTTACCCGAGAGGATTTATTAAATCAAGTTTTGATAAATTTTTTCGTAATGAAAAAATTAGGAAAGTGAAGAAAATAGACACAAATAAAATTACGAATTACAAATTCATTCGACTTCCCATTGGTTTCGTAATTGACGGTTACGTAAAAAAAGTGTTGGAAGAAAACAAAATTAAAACAGTATTTTACAAAGATAATGTATTATTCAAAAAAAGAAAACAAGACAAGATCAACATATTTTACAAAATGTGAGTGATTTACACTATGGAATGGAGGGACTGTGGAGGCTTATACATAGGAAGTTCCGGCAGATCTTTGAAAGAAAGTTGAAGGGAGCATACAAATGCTTATGAAAACAATAGACCAGAACTGCCAGACTGGGCACATCACACGATAAATTTGACCCGTAACCCAGATCCAATTATTGATATAATCTATGTATCCCAAGATGAATATGAAAGATTCATTTTGCAATCTGGTTTTGTTAATTTGGCAAACTGTATTAACAAAATTAAAGTGTTAAAAATGAATCCTATTTCATTCGGGTTTTTTGAAAAAATTGTAAAAAATAATAAATTTTGAAACAAAAATTGAAATTGTAACTGTAAATAAATTGTTATAAATGTATAAGTTTTTTTATTGTTAAGGAAGAATTGTATGAGTATTAATA
>JAFIDM010131308.1:22735-33701 GCA_023159025.1 Thereuonema tuberculata
AGATAATGTATTATTCAAAAAAAGAAAACAAGACAGGATCAACATATTATACAAAATGGGGTTGATTTACACCCTGGAATGTAGGGACTGTGGAGGCTTATACATAGGAAGTTCCGGCAGATCTTTTAAAGAACGTTTAAAGGAGCATACAAATGCTTATGAAAACAATAGACCGGAACTGTCAGACTGGGCATAGCACACGATAAATTTGGCCCATAACTCAGATCTAATTATTGACCTAATCTATGTATCCCAAGATGAATCTGAAAAATTCGTTTTGGAATCTGGTTTTATTAATTTGAGAAACTGTATTAACAAAATTAAAGCGTTAAAAATTAATCCTATTTCATTCGGATTTTTTTGAAAAAAATTATAGAAAATAATAAAATTTTGAAACAAAAATTGAAATTGTTATAATTGTAACTGTTATAAGTGTATAAGTTTTTTATTGTTAAGGAAGAATTGTATGAGTATTAATAGTATTTGTTGTTCAAGAAAGATTGGTTCATGAATGATTCCGTGATTGTTTATATTGAATTCTGTTTTTTAAGTGTAGAGAAAAATCTTAGGGTTTTCTCTATGCTTACTGTAATTTTTCCTGAAGAAAACTTCCGCTAAAGAAGTTGAAATATTGATTAAAGGAGTTTAGGATGAAGAAGGAGTTATTGCGAGTTTTTTTGTGTTAAATACATTAACGAATAAGATTTGCATCACATACTAATGACCTTTGAAGGATATTATTAATTTTGATAATGATCAGAATTGATCTGTGAAAGTATCTTCATTTTGATATATAAAACTCTTCATTCCATAAAAAATGCGGAGTACTACATAAGCTTTTGCGTTTATGGGAGTATCTCAAAATCGAATTTTGGCACTTGTTCTGCATTACCTTTTAATGATAGAATCACTGTATGTCATAACTAAAAACAAAAAAATTAAGTTTTTGTTGGTTTTATTTATTAATTAAAACCTGTTCCAGGTTCTGAATGATGACCCTGCCAATGTGGTTCTTACAACTCAAACCGGCCACAAATGCAAAGCGGACAAACAAACACTGGAAGAAACAAACTCCACTTTTTGGATAGTGAGATAACAATTAAATTGATTTAGATTTTAGTTTTTATTTTGGTACTTATGTTTAATAACAAGAACTTGTGTAAGTTTGCACAATTATGTAGCATCATATCAAGCTATTTTTCAATGTGTAAAACTACGCAACATAGCAGTGGCACCAAATAAAGCAGCAAGTTCTTTAAAAGAGAACATGATAATAGCAAAAGATAATTAAATATAACTTGGGTACTGTATAACCTGCTGGAAGAAAAAATTCAAATAAACAATGTTTGAATTATAATAAAGTTTTTAAAAAGATTAGGAAAAGGTAAAAATGAACCATAAATAACTATAATTTTATTTCAAATCAGCTAAAATACCAGTATGTGACAAGCTTTTGAACTTTTTAAAATCACACGAAAAACGGGAATCAATGAAGTGCTGCACAATCATTTGCTTTCGTCCTTGTTAGGACTCATCAGTCAGATTTACCCTTGATAATAAGCTCTGAATGTGCGATTTTCTTGTTATTGTTTGCTTTTGTGGGGGGGGGCAGGGTCCCACCCCCCACCCTCAGGAGCTGGAGAAGAATCCTTAGCCTTTTGCACTTTCAGAGCTTCTAATCGAGAGTAAATCTGATTGACGAGTCCTAACAAGGAGGAAACAGCAGTCCCAGAGTTCCATCGATGATAGCTCACGACGTGAAAGCAAACAATTGTCCAGTTCATTGATTCCTGTTTTTCACGTTACATAATATGTACATTATTTTATTTTTTATTTTTAAAATAAATAAATAAAAACAAATTCAGTGTACTTCTTTGTAGCAAATTCATATGAATTGTTGCTATTAGCTGTCTATCTATATACTTAAAGAAATTTAATCTCAGAAATATAAAAAAAAATTCTTTGATTCTCTAGCTTTGTGATACTTACAATTCCTTTAAAATTTCACTTGTAAGTATTAAAATTGAAAAAAAAAAATATAAGATACATTTCTTTTATATTTTTTTGTTTTAGTTGCGTTTTGGTTTTAATTTGTTCATCATTTCTGTTTTTGCAGTTAAAGCAGCGTCTGGAGCGTATGGAAAGGCGCCTTTCCTTAATGAAACAAAAGGACCATTTCAGTGATCAGCAATCGTCCGATGTGCTTTCCAATCCAGACAAGTCAGAAGATGCTCCTCTGTCCCCTGGTCAGGAGAAGCAACTGAAACGATTAGATAGGCGTCAAAAACGGTAAAAACGGCTTTCAGTCTTCAGGAAAACTATCAGTAACTTTGACCTTGCTTTTACAATGCTTTTTCCACTGAGCAATTCCAGATCTGTTATAGCTTAAATTTTATTTAATATATTACTTTATTGAAAGTAAAGGTAAAATAAAAAATATAACATATTAAATATTTTTAACTTATGATTAATCACAAACTTACATGATTACAACTTAACCAAGATTAAGTTGTAATCGCTAGGACAGTAGTTCTCAAACTTTTTTGGTTCATGGCACATGGCTAAACATTTAAAACAATTTTGGTGCATTTTGTATACAAAATTAAAAATATATTAATATATTTTAAACTGTGAATAAAAAGAAATTAAATTATAGAGAACTACTCTTACATTGCTGTTTAATCAATTAAGCATGGTTGTGCTATTAATTGATCATAGATGTAATAAATCTACGTAATTAGGTTTCTTCTAATTTTTAAAATATTCTTTAAACTAAACAAGCACCAGCTGATATTTGTCATCCAGTTCCATCAGATATGATTGGATGAACTTGGTCTTTACAAGCAATTGGTAGAACATAATTAAGTGTGAATCTAATCAATTAGAGTGAAGCATTGAAACATGTCACTGGTGAGATCATCTGCAACTTTTGCTCTGCTGATAGTTCTCAATTCAACTGCACTGAAAACCATCATAAAGTTATTATTATAATAATAAGATCATTATTCAATTGGAAACTATCTTTACACTGAAATATATTTATTTCTATGCATTGGAATATGCTAGAAAATATTTTGAAGAAAGAGTTTTGATCGATATTGAATAATATTGTTGTCTGTGTCTTCTCCGTGAATCAATCGACAAAAAGGTTTTTCAAGTTTTGAATTTAATAATTGTTGTAGCCTTTAATATGACAAAATTTACATTCAGAACTTATCAGGAAATTAGCAAGATCCATCCTGAGGATTTTATTTTTAAATTTCTTTCATTTGTTAGGATTAATTCTTCAATTCTTTATTAATGAGCAATTGGCAATCCCAGAATCCCCATGCAAACACAGCCGATGCTGTGAAATTTTGAAAGAAAAAAAACCTTGTTTTTAAATACTTTCTGATACATAAAGTTAATATATTTAAGTGGGAACTTTATTTCTTCTCAGAAGATAATCTCAATACTGTAATAGTAATTTTGTAATCGCTCTCCATTCAGGTGAAGTGAAGATAAACAGCGATACGAATGACAAGTCCCAGTGCTTCACTGTAGATGGTTGTCAAGGGTTTATCAAATGGAGCTTCTCTGAGTGAATTAGAATATTTCAAAAGATCAAATTCTGCCAGACCAAAAGACAATTGTCACTCGGGACTATCGCTCCTAACCAAATTTCAAACAATACGTGATATTTGTCTGACTGTGTTTGGGAGACTTTAGTAATTTTCACTGCGCATCTAACTACTTTTTGTAGCACATGGTTCGAGAATCACTGCACTAGGAAACGATCTAGTCAGTTTTAAATAGATCTTGATGATCAAAAGTAAACCAGTGCATCATCCCAAACAGCATATTTATTTAAACATGAGGTCATTTTGAACTGTTCAAATGGTCTGCTTCAGAGGATTATGATTAAATCTGCAAAGATCAAAGAACTTCAAATACCAAACTATCACAGTGATACAAACTTGTCGGTGGGCCCGGTAGCAGAGTGGGTAAGGGCGCTTGGCTGCAGGTTGGCGGTGGCGGATTCAATTCCCGGCCTTGGCGGAGGGCGGAGATTTTTCCACATCCAAACTGGTCCTAGGGTCTGCCCAGCCCTCTGTTGAATGGGTACCGGGTTTCTTTCCTGGGAGTTAAAGCCGGACGGGCTTCGGGCTGACCATCTGTCCTCAACTTAGTCCCGTTGGTCAAGTATCGCTGAGAGCCCTTACCTTCCGCGACCCCTTGGGCCTACATTGGCCTTTAGTGGGACTGCTTTAACTTTAACTTTATAAACTTGTCAAGATACAATAGAACAATTTTTCTTCTTATTTCTTATTTTCTACTTATTTCTAGGGAATTTTTACTCTGTTTCATCAACAACTATTCAGCATTGAAGTTTTCAAAGTTTAGCAAAGATACTGCTACACTTCATTTAAAAACTGTGTAATTATTATGCATTATCATTTTATTCTCAGCATTGATAAATTCAACAACACTTACAATTCTTTCACTTTGGTACTTGTACCTTAATTTCTCTGTTAAAACTTAAAACCTCTTTGTTGAACAGTTGGAGGCTGGCAAAGCTTAGCACAAAGCTTTAATGTTATGCAACATTAAGAGCATAACGAAGAAGTAACAACTGTGTTATGTTTAAAGAAACAATGTGTAATAAGAATAAGATTAAAAAAACTACCAAAATCTGACAAATCTACAGTGATTAATGTCAAGATCTGATTTAATCTTAAGAAGTACAATTTTATGTTGTCCTTTAAATTGTCTCTGCAAAATATTTGCTTTTCATTATTTGCAATTTTCTAACATCAAGAGACAGTAAAGAACTGCAAATTCTGCAGTTATCGTTACACATAACTGATGGGGACGATAGTTTTCAAAGTTAAGATCAGTATCGAAGAATTTCGAAGATAGCATTCACTCTATATAGTTTTTTTTAATAGTTTTTAATCATCCAAGTTACACAAAGATACCAACTTGCATAAACTTTTGTATTATTTGTTCAAAAAGTCAGAAGTAGATACTACAATATACACTAAGTATTGAGTGAAACTATATTGCTGCTTTCTAGGATTGTTCAATAGTTACTGGTCCATTTGGAAATTTAGGCAAACGTATTTGCTCACAATTACAGTCATTTGCTCATAGAATGTGTCCTAACACTTCTGTACGTTTTGTCATCCCTGATTAATTTAGTTACACTCACTGCTGTTTAAATATCTTTACTGTATTTCATATTCATATTTAGCCAACCAAATCTCTAGCGTTCGTAATAAACAATCCTGTTTTGTTTTGTTTGTTGGTTTCCTATTTAAATTTTTTGCTTATATTAATTAAATATATCTTGATTAATTAAATATATCTTGGTTTTGAATTGCTTTTTTCCTATCTTTTCTATAGCCTTGATTAAATACTAGTGTCAAAATTTGCATAGTAAATAATACTGTACTTTTATTTATATGAACTCTCAGTTATAACTCATCTGTGAATTCTTAACTGTTTATTTTCAAATCAGTGATATTTAAGAATATTAAGCTGTAATCTTAACATCTGAGGTTTATTTCAGCAGCAGATTCTGATTCTAACAGATATGAGATAAAAGAAGCTCTAATTATAGGTACAACATACTATGTAATTATGAATGGCCTTGAAAAAAATTGATATTTAGCTATTTTTAAGATAATTTTGGAAATTTCAAAATGAATGACTCCTCTATAAAGTACTAGGCCAAATAAGGAAGTTGCATTCTAAGCTGACAGGTGAAAGCCACCTGTGTATAAAATAATGTAATACATAATTATAGTTTTGATTAATAGAGCTTTGATCTAATCTTTGCATTAATATTGATTTTTACTTCGTGCAATGAGTGAGTGTAATATCAAAAGAACCAATTGCAACAACAATAATTAAAACAAAAATGTAGGTTCTGTTTTTTGATTATCCCCCTCCTCTCTTCACTTAAAACTATGTTTAAAATAATTTTATTCATGTGCTAATGTCTTATTTTCTTTCTTTAATAGAAAACTTTCCACAGAATCGTTATCGTTCAAAAGGAACAATTCTGCATCATACGATGATGTACAGTCCAAGGCAGCACTCAGCCCTCGTCTCTCTGATACCAAAAGACCTTGCAAAAATAAGGACAATAAAGCAGCTGCACTATTAAAAAAGGAGAACATACTACGAACAGATATCTTGTATCATACAAGCAACGGCTTATGTTCTCCCTTGAGTCCTGCCCCTGATGAAGAAGTTCTAGGTAAAACTGCTTGTGTTCACATTTTTAATTATTGTTATTTACATTAAAATATTCCGTCATCACTATTTATATAAAATAAGAATTTAATGACTTTGGAATTAAATACATCATCAAAACAGTTGTCTTAAGAGGAACATGTTAGCTTTACAGTTTCAAATTTTTTACTTAACAATTTAAAAACTTTAGAAGTTAAATCTTAAAGTGTGACTACTATAACAAAATATGAAAATAAATAGTAAATTAACAGTAGACATAAAATAACTGTTCTGATAACTTAGTCAAATCAAAGTCATCTCATAATGAAATTCAGACTTTCTTTCTCTCAATTTAAATTGCTTTTGTTTTCTGTTTTTCTTAAACTTTGTCTTTTTCTAAACATTGAATCCTTCACGGCACAATTAAGTGCCCTTCTCCTTTGAACAGTATTCAGTCATTTTTGTCTGTCAGGTTTGGTCTTTTATTCTAGTTATTTCGTTATTTGTTTGTATCCATCATTTTTTTTTTTTTTTTCATGATGTAAATATTCATTAAATCAAAACTTACTAATAAATCTTTTGTCTGAGTTGTCAACGTATAAATTATGAAGTCTGTATCTTGTGTTATCCGAATTTGTTATCCGAATCTTTCCGAAAGTTTCTATGAAACTTCTTTGTATTCTGTGTGGAGAAAAAGTGGAGTTGCTAACCATTTCTTAAATTTATGAACCTCCCAAATTTATGTGTTTTTTTAATATATTTATTTGCTGTTTTTAATTATTAGATGGATTCTTTATGTAAGTCACTAGCTAAAATGTCATATGTGATTAATTTTCAATGTAAGAAGTTTATTGGGAAAAAAAATTTGCAAATTATTTTCTAGACAATTTAAATGTACACTTTTCAAATGGAATTTCAGATTTTCCAAATCTTAATCACTGGTATTTGTTCACATTTAAAATTAGGCTTAAGTCTTATCTTCCTCTGAAAGAAGTTTTCAGAAGGTCAGGCTAAAAAAAAAAAAAAACTACAGAAATTGTAAATGAAACAGAAATAATTTCAGAGGCTGTAATACATTTGCACGCTTCCAGTCTGGATCTACTTGATTGTTAGCAGCTATATTTTTTTAAATCCAAATTTTATTTAATTTGGTATAACATTTTGCAAAATAACTTGTTTACCACTGATAGCATTCTACTCTTTTAAGTTTTTGATATATTTAGAAAGCTTAGGTTACTTTAGGTTTATTGTGAAAATAACTTTTATATATAAGATTACATAGAAACTTAATGTTATATAGATTTTCCTTAAGCATTTAGTTCTTCCATTCTTTTTCAAATGTAGCTTCATTCATTTTAATTTTGGAGTTCTTAAGACATTCCTAGAATTGTTGTACTCAACATGATAAATTACACAAAACTCTTAACAAATTCAATCAAAATTAATGATTTGTCAGTAGTTAATTCATTGATAATCACAAAGTACAGTAATAGAAACATAAGGAAATCATTAGATGCCCAGTTAAATTTTATTGTTTGCAAAGAGATCCACCTTCAACATTAAAATTCTAATTTTAAAGCAGTTTTGAAATTGTGAATGTTTCAGTTAATGTTATCCACATAATTGATCTTACTCGTAGCTCTAGTTTGCGGCAGTTTTCTTAGTGAAAGGCTATTTTATTTATTGTAGAAAATAAATGAGTTCTGAATTCTTTTAAATTTTTATATTCAAAAATTATTGTATTTAAAATGTTATAAAATTCTTTTTATGACATGTGTTATTGTATTTTGTTCTATTATTAGAAGCGAAATAATCAGCCTAATCTATTTAGTGGTGAAAATCAATGTGAAGCAAATTTTCTAGAAACCATTTCTGTTTTTCTTTAAGAAGCAAACAGTCATGTTCACTGTTCTTTTAAAAGAATTTGTAAGAAAAAGATTGTAAAAGAAATATTGAACAGACTGATAGAAAGTGGCAACAGATGGGTTGGCAATGTATAAACGGACTATTTAAAATGTAATTGAAGTTCTGGTATAGTTGAAGCTGTCAGATTGGTTATTTTAGTTGAAAAATGGACTTCCTGTCAAATCTTTTACAGTGAAGCTTTATTGTTATCATCAAAAAAAAAAAAAGCATAGCTTTTAAAATTAGATATAAGTGCGACTTGTAACTTATAGAAGATGAAGGAATAAAAAAAATCCTGCCATTCTAAACGGTTGATTTATTCACTTGAAAGTTAACGTAACTTCATAGTTATGTCGGCTTGACTGACCATTATTGAGCAGTCTAAGGTGAATGTTCACTGTCCTTCAGGAGATGATTCTACGGACAGAGTGAAGAGAAAATAAATACTTAGAGATATTTAATGAAAGCCCCATTTCAAATTAGAGATTCCAAATGTTATTAAAGTTGCATCATATGAATTTTATAACAAGCTAGTCCATTTTATAACAACCATTAACAAGTTAAACGTTTAATTAACAAGTTAGGTTTGGACATTTTAACTAATCTTTTTTTTTATATTAGCCTTTATTAAAAATATCATGGTTTGAATTTCTTCTGTAGCAACTAAGTATTGCTGTAATAATTACTACAGTAGCTAAAATTTTGGTTTATATGAAATTGAATTACAAGATTATAGAGTAAATTATTTTATTTTATTGATTTTTAACATCATTTTTTTAAATTTCTAAAACTATTTCACATTAAATTCATTGTAATAATGATATTTTTGGTAGTTACACTTGCAATAGGTTGTAATAGTTTTTTGCTTTATTCTTGCATGATTGAGTCAAATGGTTTTGTAGAGATTCCCTGTTGAATTATTTATTATTTTCTTGCTTTGGCACTTAACCGAAAGACATTATTCAAAATTCTTTTGTAGGAAGATTTTGTATTGTTTTCTGGTATTCCATCATTGATGAATATGACAACAAGTTGTATTTAAATTACATTACTTCCTTTATTTAAAAAAAAAAAAAAAAGAAAGGATAATCACTTCCTAAAATAGAAACTTTCTTCTCATCAAAATTTTCAGAAATTAATATATATGAGCAATATGAAATAGCATTATGAAATTTGGTCTAGCTACAGTTCAGATCATGAAAGAAGAGCATTTGATGAGGTAATTTTCTTATGGATTGCTGTTTCCAGGACGTAACAGCGCCATCTGTTGCTAAAATCTGTAACTGAATCTTATAAACATTACGAAAACATTCTGCTTTTTATATTTTCTACAGTTACGAATACATTTTTATGTTATTGTTATTATTAATTAAAAAGGTTCAACACTATTTTCCTTGCTTGACTATGCAAAGTTTGTCCTTTCTTGGTCACACTTATGCGATCACAAAACGACACCATCTTGGACTGACTGCTCGGAGGTTAAGTTGATGACGTCATGACTGGTGATGTTTATTCCAGACAAAATCGATCGCTACAGAGGGACCATATATGGCAAACCCTTCTTTTTTTGAAAAATATTATATTACCTAGCAGATTTTAGTATCAAGTGAAGAAAATAACCACCAGAAATGCAACTTGTAACATAAAAACCTAATCTTCATTTATTAGTATGGAGTTCATGCAGTGATTCAACTAATTTCTTCTATACTTCAATGAGTGTGAATCATTTCGATGGTAGGCATTACCATTTTTACCTCCAAGAAGTCATTGGATAAACCCATAGATGATTCTGATCTGTTCCGAAAGGAAAGAAACAGCAGAGGAGAAATTGCTGGGAATTAATTCACACATTAGAGTTTTACATTGACATTAACCGAAAAGCGAATCACAAAAAAAAAAAAAAAAAAAAAAAACCTACTCACTCCAATTTCTAACATATGGCACATATTCAGCAATTCTTCATTTTTATCTTGTGCAAAGGTAGCTTCGTGAATTGTGTTGCAAAATTTACTTTCAATTTGAGATTGAAAAGGATAAATACAAAAGCAAATGAGTCCAGTCCATTAGCAGGCCAATTGCAGTAAGTTTGTCATGGCAATTAATTGAAAATCCACCTAAAATCATTAAAACTTTTAATTTACAAAAACATTGCAAAAAGTTGTGTAATAATAATTGGCACAAAGTGTTTATACAGCACTAACACATAAGAATAACAAAATGTATACTTAAATTTATTATTAATTTTCAAAATTCTTACGTAGTAGAAAACAATCTAATAATTGATAATCCAACAAATTCAAACTAAACAAAACTACATCAGTATGTTTAGTTTTCGAGTGGAGTAGAACCATTACTACTTAACATTTACAACATAATTTCTGTAGTAATAGTAATTATCATCCGATAGTATTCTTTTTATATTATTAAAATTATGTATAAACAGTTCTTCTATCATATCCCATACAATATTAATTTTAAAAGACTCAACTTCTGTAGAAGTGGTTGGTGAACAACTATTTTCTGTCAATTACATTTAAAGAAAAAGTTTGGAACATATTTAACTGGAGTAACACAGTAAGACAATTCAATAATGCTACTCATCTTAGATAAGCTATGATATTAAAAACATGTTAAGTTTACGTAATATTTAATGTGCGTAAAGCTATTTGAAAATGGTAGTGGAAAACCATCCCACTTGTAAAAAGATAAGTAATATTTACAATAAAATATGCAACCTACTAAGTGGTATCCAGAGCACAGACTGGACTTCCCCATCAGATAAATATTACTAATCTTTTTAGTCAAGTGCTTTCCACTGCCATTTTCAAATACCTTTACGCAC
>JAFIDM010131309.1:0-33692 GCA_023159025.1 Thereuonema tuberculata
GGTGACTCTAGTACGCTTTGTGGTGTGTACTTGTAGTATGGGACCGTGTTCTTAATAAGTGAGTGTTTGTGTGCTAGCTGTTGATGAACGATCGATGCTACCTGATTGTGTCGGTGGAGGTAGTCTGTTTGGGACAGAAGGGGACAGCCTGATATTATGTGGTCGATCATCTCATGTGTAGTGTGGGATTTCCTGCATCTGTCGTCGTGTGTGTTTGCGTCGTGTAGAATGTGTTTCTTGTAGTTGAGTGTGGGGATGACTTGGTCCTGTATTGCGATCATGAACCCTTCGGTCTCCCCAAACAGCTCACCAATCGTCAGCCATCTGTTCGACGCTTCCATGTCGACATGAGGTTGGCTGAGTTGGTGTCAATGTCTGCCATGGAGTTCCTTACGAGCCCATGATTCACACAGCTGCTGTGTGTGGGTGTCGGGAGTGGTGAGTGTTAGAGAAGGGTTTGCGAGGTCCAGGGGTGTGAAGTGTGTGTGTAGCGAAGTTCTTATTTAAGAAAATAAAATTAATTAATTTATTAAAAAAAATAACTTCCGTTGATTAACTAACTAAAAAAAACTATAAGTAGTTAAATAAGAACATCACTAGCCTCATAGAGAGAAAAAAAAAAATATGACTTTTCCGATCGAACACTGCATTTCTGGCCTGTCCTCATGCCTAGGGAAATTTCTCAAATATCTAAATACGGGGGTGCTTTTAAGATAAATAGAGCGGGATCCTTAAATCTATCTCTCCCTCCACTACATGCAAATAAAAATAAAACTAATAAGGCCAGTTAACATAAAAAGATAAACAACTTTATTTTCATAACAATGACAAACTAAAAGTAAAGTTATATAATTTATCCATAAACCCAACAAAATTACCCTTTTCTCTCTCCTGAGACCCGGACAATCGATAATTAGCTATTGTCGAAAGCCCTATGCAATTAATTTCCCTAAATAAACACAAATTTCCCCCAAAACCAAATACCTCAATACTCCCACACATCCTAAACAAAATTCAAAACATCACAAGTTAACCTTCTCCCACACATCATAAACAAAATTCAAAACATCCAAGTTAAACTTTTCTCTTATTACTTTCAACTTATATAGACTAAAACACAAAAGACTACAGCCTGTAACATATAGAAGACAAATGGGGACCACTACCTACAGAGCAGATTTCGGGTCCCCAGCGGACACAACACACAGAAGAAGACGAAAGAAACAACACAAAAGACTACCCAAATTAAAACAATTCATACTAATTCATGACCAGGGGTGAGCAATAATAGACCTGAACCTTTTTCTAATAGAATCACGAGAGCTCTCAAAGAAATAAAATTTGCACTTATCACTGTTCGTCGATTTGGCGTAGCGGCAGGGGGGGTGTCACATATTCACATCTCGCTGAAACACACTTTCGACCACCAAACGTTCTTGGCCGTTCGTCCACAACGTCCGGCGGGGAAACACATCAGTCCGGCAACTTCACACACAACTGTAGAAACTTAGCACCACGTCCGGCGCAACATCGTCCACGGCGGGACAAACCTCCATCCGCCCCTACTTACATCTTTGCCTCTGACAGCCGTTAGTCTTACCCCGATCGGCCCAGGGAAATAAGAGAGCCTACATCTCGCCACCTAAACAGCCGTACCTACCCCGGTCGGCACTGGAAAATCAGAGAGCCTTACATTTTTGCCATCGGCAGCCGTTCCTTCCCCGATCGGCCCAGGGAAATGAGAGAGCGAGTCCCCCACAAACACCAGTTTTAAATACCTTCCGGTAACTCCATCGCACCTTGACCCCTGAGTCATTGTCCACCTGGGCGAGGTCAAATACAGTTCACCCCCGCCGCGACACTAGCACCCAAAACAAAAGCAATCAGGTCCAATTGCTCCAATTCTTAGAAGACCCCTAATGTCATAGGTCATTGTGCTCCTCCCCTCCGTTTACCTAGAAATACTCCCACAGTCACCAGGTGCTTCTGCACACCACCCAAATCCTTAGTAATTAAAAGATTATAGCCACCTGGCTCACCCAGCAATTTACAAATACAATCAAATAATAGAAATCAACAGCAACCCAAATACAAGATTATACAGTATAAAAATATACATTTCCCCGAGACCCAAATCCTTACAAAAATACAAGTCCTTACCAAATACAATTAAATGTGTATGGAGTGAAATTCCATCACAATTTCTATTATTTGATTGTCAATAAGGAGTTGCTCCTTACAACCCTGGGAATTCCTGCGACAGCCCTTCTGCTGTTCGGAAAGAATGTTATGTGTCTCGATGTGTGTGTAAATTTTGTCTTTAAGGCAGGAGGTGAGGAGTTTGTAAAGTGTGGGGAGGCAAGTGATTGGACGGTAATTTGCAGGGTGTGCTGTTTCAGTGTTCTTGCTCTGTAGGTAAGTGACATCCTGTGTGAGGAAAAGAGGCATATGTTCTGGGTGTTGGATTATGTCAGTGAGTGCAACAGCTAACTTCCCATGCAGGGACGTGAACCTCTTGATCCAGAAGTTCTGAACGCCGTCTGCACCAGGAGCCTTCCAATTGTGTGCATGTTTTAGTGCTGTCTGTATGTCTGCGAGAGTAATATCATGAAAGGGCATGAAGGGTAAGTGTTCAGCGAGTTGTTCTTCATCTGTGATCCATGGTGCTTTGTCATTGTGGGGGATGGGGTTGGACCACAGAGACGACCAGTATTCATGTAATGCCTCGCTGGTGGGTGTGTTTGTGTTGGGTGCAGCGGAGGGAGATGAAAGGGATCTGTAGAATTTTTTCTCATTGTATTGGAAAGTATTGTTCTGTTGTTTGCGTAGAGTGCACTGTTTGTATCTTTGTAATCTTTTTGCAAGTGCACTCTACGCAAACAACAGAACAATACTTTCCAATACAATCAGAAAAAATTCTACAGATCCCTTTCATCTCCCTCCACTGCTCCCAACACAAACACACCCACCAGCGAGGCAATACATGAATACTGGTCGTCTCTGTGGTCCAACGCCATCCCCCACAATGACAAAGCACCATGGATCACAGATGAAGAACAATTCGCTGAACACTTACCCTTCATGCCCTTCCATGATATTATTCTCGCAGATATATACAGACAGCACTAAAACATGCACACAACTGGAAGGCTCCTGGTGCAGACGGCGTTCAGAACTTCTGGATCAAGTGGTTCACGTCCCTGCATGGGAAGCTAGCTGTTGCACTCACTGACATAATCCAACACCCAGAACATATGCCTCTTTTCCTCACACAGGGTGTTACTTACCTACAGAGCAAGAGCACTGAAACAGCACACCCTGCAAATTACCGTCCAATAATAATAATAATAATAGAAACATAAAGCAGTACTACATAATAAGTTTTATATGTTAAAGCTATAATAAGTCATCTTCTTCTGTTTCTTCGAGGCTCGAATTTTTTTCGTGGCAATCTACCGTATTTTAAGGAGAAATAGGTTTTGCGAACAGAGTGTGACGGTTAAAGAGTGACGGTTAATCGAGTTTTCACTGTAATAGTAATTAAAATTCAAGTTGAAATAAAATTCAATAAACAGGTATTTTTTAAGGAATTTTGTATAAATTACATTGCGGAAACCGGTTTTGAAGCCCTTGCACAGGGCTTTTCATCAGTCTGAATACAGTTATTTTTAAGTTTGTTTTACAAAAAATTCAAAATAAAATGTCACGATTGGCTAATTCCCAAATACACTTGTTGTAAACTAAAAATCACTATATTCAGGCTGATGGAAAGCCCTGTGCAAGTGATTGATAACCAGTTTCCGCAATGTAATGTATACAAAATTCCTTTAATATATTGAATATAGTGTTACCTCCGAATAACGGACAATCACGGGACCGCAAGTTTTGTCCGTTATTGGGAGGTGTCCGCTATTGGGGAGGACATATCTTTTTTTAATTTTTTAGCTTACAGCATGTCATTTAATGAAAAATTACGTACAATCTTATTTAAATTTCTACAATTATCATTGCGATATGAGAGAATATGAACAAATGCAAATTATTTACTATTTTCCTTTTTAAATGAGTGCTAATCCGTTTGAATTACTTAATTTCTAGCCATCCATTTTTTTTTTATTTTATTTTCTTCCATTTTTTTTCGTCCTGTTAGGATTGAACTAAAGCAATCCCATCAACAGGTTCGATACATTAGGTTATACAGAATAGAATAAACATACAAAAATCAGATTATAAAACAAGTACATGAAACATCACTGATTTGATGCATACAAGAATTATAGATAAAATAAAATAGTACATAAATTATCATTATTTTGAAGAAAAACGTTTTTTTTTATCCTTTTGAACCATTGGATTAACATTGGTTATTAACCAAATCTTAAGAAATCTTTTTAACGAAGAAATTTCATCAAATTTATTTATGTTTTTTATACCTATTTTGTTGATTATGTCCTGCAGAATTTTATTCAAGTTGCATTCACCGTATCTATTGTATATTTGCGGATAATCCAGTCTAAAATTTAAGTCATTCCTGAAGTTATACACTTTACTATCTCGATTATACCGATAAATATATTGATAATAGTTAAACGTGTCCAATTCTAAAGTTTGACCGAATTCTCTGGCTTTTTCTTGAAGGAAAACACCGCTTATAGGAATGTCCTTTGAACGAGCAAAGCGGAACCATTTTATCACCATTTCGTCGATTTTGCTTTTAGTTTCAGTTTTACGAAACTTCAAATTCTTCGAATTTTCGTTTGAATTCACCATCCACATTTTTCTAATCTTATCTTTGTCCTTTAAAAGTTCACTTAATGAGTTTTTCCAACTTCAAAACGTTCAGCAAGACAACGCACACTCAGCTTTTCTTTTTCAGCAACTTCAAGAACATCAGTTTTTTCTTTCAGTGCCAATCTCTTCCTTTTTGACGCCATTTTAATTAGCACTAAATTTAATCAACACGTTTATAGAATAGCTTTACGAGGGATTGATATTTACAAAGCAACTGCATTGAAAAAAAGGGCCTCAGATTCGTGCATTGAATCATGGGACACAGATACAATGTATCAATGTATGGGACACCGATGTAAATACATGATGTGTTTGTCGAAATGTTAATAAAAAAAAATAAAAAAATTTACAGTTAAAATAACTGTCCGCTATTCAGAGTGTCCGCTATTCAGAGTGGATAACAAGGAATGTCCTATTTTAAAGGACTGGGACCCGCAATAATGTCCGCTAATTAGAGGTGTCCGCTATTCGGAGTGCCCGTTAAAGGAGGTATATATATATATATATATATATATATATATATATATATATATATATATATATATATATATATATATATTGTTGTATATATATATATTTTAAAATTTAGAAAATGTGTTGTAGAAAAATTTAACGTGCGTGGAACAAATATGTAGGCGTAAAAAGGAATAAAAACGCACACGAATAGAAATCACTGAGCTGCTTTTGAATGCCGGGGATTCAAGACAGACTGTTTCAGGCTTATTAGCCATCATCAACTGAATTTACCCAGTATCTGCAGCTCAGTGAAAGTAACAAAATATCAACAAAAAAAACACGAAATTAACTAACAAAACAGGCTCTTAATAACAGGCTCTCAGTAGAAATAATCTCATTTTTGTGGTGGTCACTCATACGCGACACTTTTAAATAATAATTATGCATTACGGACGCCGAAAATTCTAGTCTAGATTAATTGTTTAATAATAATAGTTTCAATTCAAGTTGAGACCTTTTATTTATTACGCATGCGCACCATATCGAAAGCATTGTTCTCTAGCATTTTGAGCGCCACACAACGGCCGTTCGTCGTACTATTTCTGACTTCCGTTCGTCGTAAAATGAATTTTAGTTCCAAGCGTTTAAATTTATCATGGCCCTTTACATACAAGTATTATATGTTAGTGATGCCTCCTGTAAATGTTTTTAGCGCAAAATACGACGACTGGCGGTCGTAATGGCCTTTTTTGAATTAAAAAAAAATGTTCATTGCAAATGGTTTTGTTTTTCATTAGTAAACAAGGTAGGGATAGCGATTAATAAACCATTAACTTTGATTGTTGAAGAGCTGTATTATAAATTTTATTGTTGCCATGCAAAAAACGCTATTGTCGCAATTGTTGTGATTGTTGATACTTGTCCACAGACAGACAAACCGGGAATATAAGGCTTCTAGTATTTGTATCAGATGCCTAAAAAATAAACTGAAACAACAAAATGGTGAAAAACGGGTTTATTTTTTTTTACATACATAATAAAAAAGCAGAGAATAATAATTAAGTAATTATCAAAATATAAATCAAAACATAGTTGTGTGTTTTTCTATAAAACAATTAGAACACATTGCTTGTTTTTCCGGACAATGTAAACATTATGTTGTTACTCGGGGTGTTACAGTTGATTTATCCGCTTCACGACTTCCGAGTTGCTGGCGATTTTTTTATAACAATTTGCACAGCGTTTTCTTATTTTTCTATTTCGGTTGTCAAGATCTTGATTTTCTTCCAATTTATGTTTCAGTGGGTTTTTAGATACACGTTCTTCATTATTTTTTCCGATATTGAGTATACTCTCCACTAAAAACTCTTTGAATTCAATAATAGACAATTTCTTTTTGGAAATAGTTTTATAAATAAAATATGCATTTACAAGAGAAGTACCGAAAATAAGTTCAACGACAACTTTGTGATACCATTTTACAGATTTTCGCACTGAAGTGGAGTAACTAGAGTACTGGTCAGATAAATCAATACCTATTTTTCGTGTGTTATAGTTTTGTACCATTATCTGTTTGAAAATTTCCTCTCCTATTCTGTTTCTTCTGTCAGTGGAGGTTATTTCTGTTGTATATGATAACGTAAGAACATACCGTTTATCTTTCTACTTAGCTATCACTATTCCCTTTTCGTTATACATACCAGTAACTTCATTGTTTGAGATGTTTTTGTCTACCATCTCTTTTGAAATATATTTTCTGTTCTTCCTCTGTGTTCCTGTAAGGTGCGTATTTCTCTCTAATAATTGTTCTGCCAATTCCACCGATGTATAATAATTATCAGTGATAAATAAACGACCTTGGTCTAAATAATTTTGTCCAAGCTTGAGCACAACATCTGTTGTCAGGGAAATACTTTTCTGGTTCATTTCATTCTTCCCTTGATAAATTTCTAGACTGTATGTGTATCCAACGCTGTCACAAATTTTGAATAATGTTACTCCATATTTGTGCCATTTACCCGGAATATATTGACGAAATAATAAACGTCCTCTCAACGGGACCATTGTTTCATCGACACAGAGAAATTCACCAGGCAAATTATAATGCTGGTACAGTTCTTCGAGTTTGTCTTTCTGTACAGATATTTTATGAACTCGATTACCTTCAGCTTCTTCATTATTCGAAAAATGCCACATTGTCAGCAGCAATTCAAATCTGTTACGTGCCATTACTTGTGGTGCCATGTTATTTTTATGAATACGTCTTGTACTCCAATAATCCCGTAATTTAGGATATCTCACTAATCCCATCCATAAAAGGAGTCCAAAAAATTTTCTTATTTCCAATGGTTTTGTGTGTCTCCATTGGTTGAATCGACTACTTCTACTAATTTTTTTTGTTGCCAAAAATTGGACACCATAAAGATATGTTTGATCTGTAATATATACTCATTACCAAAAAAACGACGACCTAGAAGTAGTTGTCCGATTGTAATGAAATTTTGAATGCAAAGACATTGGGACCGCCCATGCAAATGATTAAACTTTGGTGTCCAATGAATGAATAGAGAGAGCTACAGCGCATCGGAACTGCGCACTCAGCAGGTGTGTATAAGAAGCGATTCTCAATCTGATGGTCAAAATTTCTGTTGCATTGCGAGTTATGATACCTTTCAACGACTGAAAAAAATGTCTCGCCGCAGGATTCGAGCTCATTACGTGCAACTGTCAGAGTTTGAAAGAGGTCGTATCATTAGATTGAAAGAGGCAGGTTGGGCAAATCGGAGAATCGCTCATCATATGGGTCGAAGTGATAGGGCAATTAGAAGATGCTGGCAGGAATGGGTGGATAATGGCACATTTCAGCGTCATGAAGGTAGCGGTCGACCTAGGGCCACAGCAGAGCGGGAGAATAGAGTGATTGTCAGATCAGCTGTCACAGATCCTGAATCATCGTTATCAACCATCAGACGTGCAACCCGCACACGAGTGTCCACCATGACCATTCATAGACGGCTGAGGAGTGACATCTACGCTCGTACCGACCGCTACGCCACCTGCCACTCATGTCTGCACACCGTCGGGCCAGATTACAGTGGTGCTTGGCTCGATCCGGTTGGAATGATGCTGACTGGGGACATATAGTGTTTAGCGACGAATCCCGCTTCCAACTGTGTCCTGACGATCATCGCAGACGTGTCTGGAGCTGCCCAGGGCAACGTGGCGACCCTGCTTTCACTATTGCAAGCCTCACAAGCCCTCAACCAGGAGTTATGGTCTGGGGTGCCATTTCCCTTGATAGCCGGACTCCTTTGGTCGTCATTAGCGCACATTTACTGCACAGCGGTACGTCGACTACATTCTGAAACCTGTTTTGCTACCCTTCCTTCTGCAGTACCCTAGACTTATTTTTCAGCAAGATAATGCCAGACCACATACGGCACGTGTTGCTATGACCTGTCTTGCAGCTTGTGAAACACTTCCTTGGCCAGCCAGATCCCCAGATCTCTCCCCAATCCAGCAGTTCTGGGATATGATAGGAAGGCGACTGCATCCACCAGGGAATGTGGATGACCTAGCCCGACAATTGGAGTAAATTTGGCAAGAAATACCGCAGGAGACCAACAGGGAGCTTTATCACACTATGTCACGTCATGTGGCAGCTTGCATTTAGGATAGAGGTGGGTCTACACCTTATTGAGCTCGTTATTTTGTAACTCTGTAACTCTGAAATAAATCATTCAATTTGTTTGAAACTTTAATCATTTTCTATTCTGTACATAACCTTCCTCTCCACCAATTTTTGTCTCCATCGGACAACTCCATTTAGGTGCATCGTTTTTTTTTTGTTAATAAGTGTAATCAATAAGTTTCATTGATATAAACAGTTCATAAAATTTTATTGGATTATCATTTGGACTTAAGTTTATATTTTTTTACCCCCTCTGTGAACGTTTGACAAAACACTTGTTGTCGAATATGGGCGATATATTATTGTCTATAATTTTCCATTCAAGATTTGAAGAAGTAGCATTATTATAAGTATTGTCTTCTGTTTCGGGTAATTCATCTTCAATATCCAATAGTTCTTGATAGATTGATTCACTTGACGATTCACAGCCGATCTCATCTTCAGAAAAATTGGGTCTTGTCTTGAATCGTCGCTATCAAAATCCCCATCATCACTTGAATCATGATTGTAAACAGATTTTGGTGAAACTTTCATCAAGTTCGGCATTTTAGGATTATTTTTTAACCCTAATACTATGTTGCGGCGAATTGGAACAACCTCTATAGTAACGGCGGCAAAAAACTGTCAAAAATAAATAAATAAATAAATAAATAAATACTTAATCGTCAATAAATCATCCAAACTAACACATTAAACTTACATAAATTCTATTTTATTACTTAACTCCTCAAATCCAAACTGCAATATTTCGAATATCTGATCGGAAATTCTTTTTCAAGCTTTTTACAAAGGGAAAAGAAACCATCTTCCTTCTTCCCAAATTAAAAATATTTTAAATAATATCCATGAATTCTAAACTAAACAATAACAAAAAACGTCACATGCTCCATGCCAAGTGAAGCACGAAGCTTATTTATAAATTATTACGTCCTAATTGTTCAAACTTTGAATAAAATCTTTATCTTTGAAGAATCGAAACAAAAATCAAAACTTCAATCCAATGTTTTTTCAAATTAAAATGTCCAAATCGTAAATAAAAATTATTTTATCTTTGAAGAATCAAACTAAAATCCAATGTCCTTTCAAAATTGAATAACTTCTTTCCAAAATTGACGAATTTCTTTCTCCTTGAAGTAATCAAACTAAATCCACTGTCCTTTCAAAATTAAAGAATTTCTTTCTCCTTGAAGTAATAAACTTTTCATCTTTGAAGAAAAACCACTTTTAAATTCTTGAATGTTAATTAAATTTCTCACACCTTAAAGGATAAGGATATAAGAGGGTCGGCTAACAGCCGTTAACCACTCAGACCTCATGCATGGGTCCATTGTATACCCTCATATAACATTGTTTTAAATCAATGATTATTCTTCAACGTAAAGTTGAGTTTCTGTGGTCATGAAGAGTCATGTAGATTTACAGTATAGCAAGATGACCTTAATATACAGCGTGGAGATGTTATCAGTGGTAGAACGAATCCTACCAGAGATCTCCCATCTGTTCCTAGCTAAAGCTGCACAGCAGCATAGAATGTGTTCAGGAGTTTCCTGATTCATTCTACATTTCCTACATACATTACTTTGGGAAATTCCAAGTATATGTCGATGTCTATTAGGAGTACAATGTCTTGGGTCCATTGTATCCCCTCATAAAACATTGATAACATAAATGATTATTCTTCAACATAAAGTTGAGTTTCTGTGGTCATAAAGAGTCCTGTAATTTTACAGAAAAATAAAATGACCTTAATAGAAAGTGGAGATGTTTTCAATGGTGAGGCAAAACCTACCAAAAGATCTCCCATCTGTTCCTAGCTAAAGCTGAACTGAAACATGGAATGTGTTCAGGAGTTACCTGATCCATTCCATTTTTTTTTCTCTGGAGGTTTCGGTATATACCGTCCCTCCTCGGAAGTTTCATAGAAGCTAGCTAGTTAAGGATATCTTTGGAGGTCTCTTCTTCAGAGCCCTCCATTGTTACGGGGGAAAAACAGTCACCCTGCGGAGAGCCCCCGTGCGCAGGGAAGGCCATTTTTTTTATTTACTCCAGGATTCGGCCTGGTTTCCTAGAGGCACCGTTAAAGACACTATAACCCCAGTGCTATCCATCCATCGGCACGGTCCGCTTAACACCTTAGAATGGGGGGGAGTCTGGTTCGGGGCGCAGAGCACTGCTTCGCCTCACACAATGTCCTCGGACCTAGCGGAGACGAAGATTTCCACTATCCACCACCCGTGGCCCCGCCAGGTTGCTGACATCCCGAAGCTCCAGGGTACAGTCCAATGACTATCCCCGGCCTGGTTCTCACACCTTAGATTAATACTTAATCGTCAATAAATCATCCAAACTAACACATTAAACTTACATAAATTCTATTTTATTACTTAACTCCTCAAATCCAAACTGCAATATATCGAATTTCTGATCGGAAATTCTTTTTTCAAGCCTTTTACAAAGGGAAAAGAAACCATCTTCCTTCTTCCCAATTTAAAAATATTTTAAATAACATCCATGAATTCTAAACTAAACAATAACAAAAAACGTCACATGCTCCGTGCCATGTGAAGCCCGAAGCTTTATTATAAATTATTACGTTAAGCAATAATATAGAATTTATGTAAGTTAAATGTGTTAGTTTGGATGATTTATTGACGATTAAGTATTAATCTAAGGTGTGAGAAATTTAATTAATATTCAAGAATTTAAAAGTGGTTTTTCTTCAAAGATGAAAAGTTTATTACTTCAAGGAGATAGAAATTCTTTAATTTTGAAAGGACAGTGGATTTAGTTTGATTACTTCAAGGAGAAAGAAATTCGTCAATTTTGGAAAGAAGTTATTCAATTTTGAAAGAACATTGGATTTTAGATTGATTCCTCAAAGATAAAATAATTTTTATTTACGATTTGGACATTTTAACTTGAAAAAACATTGGATTGAAGTTTTGATTTTTGTTTCGATTCTTCAAAGATAAAGATTTTATTCAAAGTTTGAGCAATTAGGACGTAATAATTTATAATAAAGCTTGGTGCTTAACATGGAGCGGAGCATGGGACGTTTTTGGTTATTGTTTAGTTTAGAATTCATGGATGTTATTTAAAATATTTTTAATTTGGGAAGAAGGAAGATGGTTTCTTTTCCCTTTGTAAAAAGCTTGAAAAAGAATTTCCGATCAGAAATTCGAAATATTGCAGTTGGGATTTGAGGAGTTATGTAATAAAATAAATAAATAATTTAATAACGATGCACAATGACGCACAAGTTAAATAAAACACTAAACTCCATCAACTAAAAGGTCAGCTACTGACTTTTTTTGATATTTGAGAGAGAGCTCATCCTACGACTAATCACGTGAACAATTGACGCCGGAAACAATTATTGCGCAATATTTACAACAGGTGGAAAACACCTGCAAAGCACGTGCTCCAGAGTTGCGGAATTTGATAATCGTTGTTTCGTACCAGGCCAAACGACGGCGGGTAGTCGTATTAATATTTTTATTTAAATTTATTAAATTAAATATTATGTATCAAAGCTTGTATGTATATTTTTTTTAAAAATAATAAATGATCAAGTTGTTAACTTTGACCACCAGGTTTTACTGAAGTCAATTATGCATGGCGCTGAAAGCATTAAGAGAAAACAATTCCGTAGAAGCTACTAAAATATTATAAACCACAATAATGACGTTTTCATCATATCGTCAATATAGTTTACTGCTAGATACGATATTAAGTACCTTCTAATTTTTTTAATAATTTTACTTTCTTTAACTGTTGTATTCAAATTCATTGTAATAAACTTGAATCTGGAACATGTTTTTCAGATATCATTTGTTTCGTTTATGACATTTATAAATTGACAAGAGCTTAAGTTTAAATTTTCATTGTATATTTCCAGAGAGATGGAACAATTTATCATATTTCACATATAATTGCAACTAGCAAACCTGTGATCACGTGATCTTGAATTCTGAGATAATTTTCTCACCATCCGTGACAGCGACCGTTTTCTCATAACCCGCGAGCGCATCTCGGAGATCTCATGTTTGATCGTAAGTCACGTGATAATAGAAATGAGAGCATCTCGGAGATTGTCACGGATATCCTGAACGTTCTGTTGATAATTATTATAATTGATAATAATAATTATTTCGTTTCTCTGAACAATGATTGCTTTAGGTGGATCTAGATCTATAACAGCTTTCCTTACTAGACATTACACAGACTTTGTAAATTTCCACTATTATAGTGAATTAATTTTGTATGTCTATCTTCTATCTTTTTTGGATTGGACAAAATGTCGTTATTTATTGGTGTTTAAATTCATCAGGAATTTTCTAATCACTAATGTATTTATTTAATTTCCAAAGAAATCTTTATTTTACATTTGATATTATTATGAGTGACAGAATAAGATTCCTGATGTTACGTATTTCATCATAATTTCGTTTTTCCTGATTCGTATCTTAATGTTTTGTAGAAGTTGTTGATCTTCTCCGATGCGAGGAGAAATTTCTACAAGTATATCCTTATATCCTCGTCCATCTAACTGAATATTTGATGACTCAACCAACCAAAGATAAACGAAACACAAATGCAGACATAGATACAGCTTCATTTTCACTGAAATCTGAAAGTAAATTATCATTAGCATAACAGTTTGTAACGAGATATCTTGCTGTTATTTAAATTTACACCCAATTTAGTGCTCGATATATAACTAAAAGGAAATCAAGATACTGATGTTTTGATAGGTCGACATTTCTTGACTTTGTAACAGCATCTTTGTTTTTCACTACTTCATAAATTCCAATAATTCTTTAAAGGAGAACCAAACAATAATGTACAAGCTGTTTGGAATTGTTCGCCTGAAAAAGCAATTTGACGAATGAAGTTTGGAATTGAATACAGCTTAATAATTACGAATCCTTAAAGTATCTCAACAGATCTGGATGATTCTTGATTGAGTTGTTTTATGGGAGGAGACTTAAGGTTCTTAGGCTTTCACGAATCCTGGTCCTACACCAATTGTCTTACCACTACCGGGCGTATTAAAAAAATTGCTAATGGCATTCTGTTAGAGTTTTTTTTTTGGGGGGGGGGGGGGTCTAATTATTGCTGAAACAATACAAATGTAATCCTTGTGGTTAGAATCCCAATAAAATTATAAAATTATAAAATTATCTAAGGTAATTGTCGTCATTTAAAACATATGGAAATGGACGTTTCAACCTGCCTGCAGATTATTTTCAATTATATAAATATAAAAGTAATTTTAAAACTAGCGAAGTCCCAGCTGAAGAGAAATATAAGTTATGGAAAGATACTAATTGAAGAATTCCAAAAAAATTCTAGTTATTTTAGAATAATTAAATTCTTTCTCATGATGATCAAAGTCTTTAATTTCCTATTAGTTTTTAATCAGTATTCAATGAATATTTCAAAAACTCTAGTCCTTTCCTTCTACGATTTTTTTTTTCATTTATATCCTGTCATTATATCCTGCATTATATCCTGTCTTATGTGTGTCTGAATTTCTATTAAAATTTCATTTTTCTACATTAAATTTAATGTTGTCGAATCGGTATTATTCTTAGATTCTGTTGCAGGGAGGGTTACTACTATAACATTGAAATGTTAACTTATACATTATAGAGACGGTAATCAAAAGGTAAAAAAATAAGATAAACTTAACTGAAGCAATTTGACTTAATGATAAATGGGAGACAGCTGTGAAATTCCATTGGTATGTCCTTCTAAAACAAAGACAGCTAAATTTAAATAAACACTCGAAAACCTTTACAACCCTGACATTTAGATTACCTGAAGCTGTCAATTTGTGAATCCTATATTATATTTGTAACTTCATTGGGTTTCTTTCAAATATTTCAAGTTATAAATTCAATAATATTCTTGTCAAAGAGTTTGAAAATACATAACTACATTTTTTAAGGAAAATAATTAGAAGTTCATTAACTTAGATTTTTAGAAAAATAAAATTTTCAGTAAGTTCATGGTTATTTTATACAAAACACATTGAGAAGCAGAAGCTAATAAAATAAATTAAAACAAGTCCATCCGTTACGACATAGGAATCTGCATTCTTAATGGGTGATTTAAAATAAATAAAATCTTTCCTTACCTTTATTCTATGTTTGTTTCTTCTAAGAATACAAAGTACTATCTTTCATAGTCTTAATTTAAGCAGTGATTTATTGGGTAAAGTAATCTATTACGTTCCAACTTCAAATAAGAGTATGTAACATTCTTAGATCTATTCTGTTCAATCCCAGTTCAATTTTTCAGGAATCTGGATTAATGAAATCTTCAATGAGAACCTGAATAATGTTTTTATCTAAAAAAAAAAATACCTTTAAACTGGATGGTACATGAATGTACCTGAGCTTTAGGATCGAAGCATTTACGATTTAACCATTATACTTTATCAAATAGAGATACATCATTTAGTTTCTATTCATCAATATGGATCATCTGCTGCATTAAGAGAATGTTTCATCTCGGTTTAATTCGAGTAGAATGTAGAAAAGTAACTTAAATTTTCTAATCGTAATTTTAAAAAACCTTAACTTCTACAATAGACCACAGGACTTGATGTTGAAATTATGATTAACATATAAATTAACATATAAATTAAACTTCAGTAATTTAAAAAAAGTCAATCCCTTACGTATGATGCATCAACACCGGGATATCGAAGTAACACAGCTTCACCTAATCTGTTGCTGTGTCTCATTGGTGAATAGCAATGATTAAAATTCATTCATTAAATATATTTTTAAACAGCAAATATTCGGAAAGATAACATTTTTATTCTTCCCTTTATCAAGCCTATTTCAGTAATTCCGATAACAACAATTCATTGACATGAGCATGAAATAACATTAATCAAATTGTTAAAATTTCAACAAACCTCAGATTCAATAAAATTATTGATATTAACAATCCAATAAAAACTTAAACTAAACAGTCAAATTCCTCAAATTTTACATTATTTTGACAAACAAATCACAAATTATTTATTAAATCACCTGCTAATTTTACAAAATTACTATCAACTTCTAGTCCGTCGTTTCTATTCAAATTTTTTCCTTTGGTATATTTACAAGGAATACCAAAGAACAAAATTTGATTAGAATAATATTCCTTATAAATATACTTTCTACTATTTTTCTAGTTTTGGAGTCTTTTTCAATCCACAGTACTTTGACTTCATTAATTTTAATGAGTTTAAGTTTAATAAGGTTTAATACCCGTTCCCTAATTGTTCTTTTATTTTGTCTTTGTTCTTTTTCCCCAATATAAAAAACCCCACAATTCAAAAATTCTATTTTACATTTATAACGCATTTCATTTTCCTATCACTTTTATTAAACTTACTATATAAAATATTCTTTAATTTGTTTTATATTCAAGAGCAATTTGAACGTTCACGCTTTTACATATCTTTTTTAATTCCATACTATTTTTATTTAAACATGGAATAAATATTCTTTTTTCTTTATCAATGCTTAATTCTTTAATTTTGAAGGTGTTATATTTTACTACAGCTTTATTAATAAAATTATTTCTATAACCATTTTTCTTTAAAATAATTTTCATGTTGTTTAATTCATTCATGTATTCTTCTTCAGAGCTAGTGGAACTGTCAATTCATTGAATGTACTTATCAATTATATTACTTTTTATGTTAATAGCATGACCTGATTCACAATTTAGTATATGATCACTTTTATAATCCTTTCTGAAATGCTTCAAAACTAGATAATTGCCTTTTTTTATTAAACAAATATCTTAGAATTTCAATTTATTATCAATTTCATTTTGCTTTTTTAAATTTTATTTCTTTATTTCTTTTATTAATGTCTTTAAAAAATAATTATAAATTATTAAAAAAAAGTAAATTCAAAATGGAATATTTTAGATATGCTGATGACATTTTAATTATTTGGTTTGGCACGATTCGGCAATTTGATAAATTTTTTGAAGACATTAATAAAAGAAAGAAAGAAAGAAAATTTAAAAAGGAAAAGGAAATTGATAAGAAATTAAACTTCCTAGATGTTTGTTTAATAAAAAATAAAATATATCGTAACAAAGTCAAATTAAATATTACGACAACAAGAGAAAATAGAATACCAAGATATTGAGACGTACAATTGGATAAAAGAAAAACAATCTTATCTTTTATTTACGGATCTTGAAATTATTTTAATTTTTGCAAAATTTCCTTAATAAAGTCAATTAAGACAATAAAGACAATCAAATTTCTGATTATTTGTAAAAAAGCTAACATCTTCACAATTTGATATTTTTATAATTATGTTTTTAATTTTATTCTTCCCTGATAAAAATGTTTACATTTATAAAGTAAGTATTCAGGGCTTTGGTTTCCATTGGTTCCATATAAGCAAAGTGCATTAAGCTTAAATTAAATTTAAATTAAAATTTATTTTTTCTTGATATTCACTAAAAGCTCCATGCCCAGGTAAAAATTCAGTTATAGAAAAGCCTATTGTAATTTCATTTAGTTTAATCTTCTGTAGACAGATGGAAAAAACTTTTTGGTTAATTTTTCTTTTGATGACTCTATATTGTTATTCCCACATCTGTATATATTTATCTATTTTTGTTTCTTACATAAGATTTTGGAATTATATTATAACCTATTTCCTCCAAATTTGTGGCTTCTTTGGCTAGCTTATCCGCTCTTTCAATTCCTTGAATTCTCACATTTGGCTTAACCCATTTAAGTATTATTTTTATTTGTGGTTTCCCTTCTATATTCTAATGTTAGTCGATTATAATTTATGAGTTTATTAATAAAAAAATCCTAACTTTAGCTAAGTGCCGTGGTTTGATAACTAACTTATAATTATTCCGGTACGTTAAACTTCTTTTATTTATAAGCTTTTGGCTTTTTTACTAGATTTATGCAGCCATTAAATTCCTTTTGTGCTTGCCGGAAGGCAGGTCAGGGAAATTTTGTATTTATTATCTTGATTAATTTTTGGTTAGGATTTCTTCGGTGGGAGGTCCCGTTCTCGGGTGCGAGAAGCGGGATACTAACACCTTGCGCGCCTTCTGAGTTGTCATCAGGGGAGTTTGGCTGGCTGAGGAGTCCTAATGAGGACGAAACGGTCCGTCCCAGTCTCTTCCCGATGACAACTCAAGGTGCGAATCCTAACTTTAGCTAAGTGCCGTGGTTTGATAACTAACTTATGAGTTTATTGTTGTTTTTCCATTTCTGTATTGCTTTTAGTGACGCTTGTGAGTCCGAATATATTTCAATTCAATTTATAATTTCCTTTTAATTTTTCATCCATTTCAAAACATTGCTACTTGCAAATAATTCAGTCTGAACAACTGAACACTGATCAGCCAATCTGAATTTGTTATCAAAGGATTTGTTAATAAAATCACATTTGCTGCTCCTGTTTTATTATCAATCTTGCTACCATCAGTGTAGCATTGTATTACGTTCCATTAATTTCTTTTCAAAACCTTTTCCTCAATCACATTTTTTTTTGTCTTATCAATATTTAAATTTCATTACTTATTTTTTACACATAACCTTCTAATTCTGTAAAAAAACATCGTCTTTTAAAGAAAGACAAATTATCATTAACAAATTATTATCTTCTAGTTAAAAGTTTGAGACTTGATGGCATTTTACTAGATGGAATTTCAGAATACCTAGTCCACGCTCATTACGCTATGTAACACGATTTTTATTTCCGGGTAATCAATACCATTTTCTAATTGGTTCTATCACGAAAACATGAAAAAAATTTATTTCCCTGGAAAAACTTTACTTTTGTGGTTAGGACAACGAAAAGTTGAAATTTAAGTACTGTCATTAAGGAAATGTATAAATTTTCGGGTTTCTCTTTATTTAAAGGCAAAAAGAGAATATTTGAAACCAATAGTATATTTCAACCAAAATTCTACAAACTGATGACTAAGAACCTAGAAATGTGTAGTTTTGCGAAATTTACGAGTGTATGTCATATCACTTTCACGAATAAGTCTCCAAATGTAGTCCCCCATCATGTGTTCATTGTATGTTTCCTAGTAGCAACGTTCAAAATGTTGCATGTACTGATGAAAGCGCTCTCCTTGCTCCTCGAAATAGACACCCATGTTCTCTTTGAAGCTATCAAGGTGGGCATCAAGGATATGTACTTTGAGAGACATCCTGCAGCCCATTTCACTGTAATTTTTAACCAGAGTCTCAACCAATTCAACATAGTTCTCAGCTTTATGATTTCCAAGGAAGCCTTTGACTACTTTAATAAAACTGATCCACGCCTCATTCTCCTTTGCTCTGTGAAGCTTGGGAAACTCTGGACACTCAATGACTTTCTTCATTTTAGGTCCAAAGAAAACGCCAGCTTTAACTTTTGCTTCGGAAAGCTTTGGGAACAGCTGTTGTAGATGCTTGAGTGCTGTATATTCCTTGTCCAACGCTGCCACAAATTGATTCATCAGTCCCAGTTTTATGTGCAAATGTGCCATTAGTACCTTTTGAAGATCTATAAGTGGCTCCCATTTAATGTTGTGCTTCCCCACAGTGAACTCAGTGATTTGGCCAATATCGTTTATTGTAAAGTGCTTTAGTGTCCCTGCTATCCCACAGACAAAGATAGCATGGAAACTTAGTAAACCCTCCTTGAAGACCCATCAAGAAGGCAACCATTTTGGATCGGATATAAATAAACAATCTGAGATTCAAAAAAGAGGTTGAATACTTTCATTATTGATTGGGGAAAAGGGAAGGAAACATCAATAATTTCTGTTTCCTTATGTTGCTGTCCTGATGAATATGCTCTCCTTGTTCCTCATAATAGACAACCGTATCAGACTTACGAATCAGATAATAATTTGTAATGAAATAAAACTTTTCTACTATTTAGAAAAAAATATATTAAAAAAAGTGATAGCAAATGAATAAAACAAGCATAAAAGTTGGCAGCTACATAATTACCTGCCACAAAAAATGAAAGCCACAAAAGCGAAGTTTCAGGGGTATAACTATTCTTTTCTATATACTTGCTGCTCAATTAAACAAAAAACAATACTGTCAAACCAGAAACAGAACTTTTTTGAAGATTTGTTACATAGTGTAAATTAGTACCGATATTAATAATGATACGTATCGAAATGTGAGCTTCGTATCGATGCATCCGTGTTCAAGGGAGCACTAGTGTTCCCAAGATGGCGAACCCTTAGCAGACTCCCGAGAATTCCAAAGGAAAGATACTGAGGTGGTTTCCCGTTTGCCTTCCTCAGGACGCCATTAAGGAATGACGTCAGACCGAAGAGAAAGCGAAGAAGAGGCTAACACAGGAAAGGAAATTTGAAAAATCCAAGCTCTCGACTGGGTTTGAACCCGGGTACCGGCACACCGGCCACACAGCAGACCGCCGCCTGAGTCCGTACGACCACGCCACCACGGGCAGCTGAGAATAGTCACCAGTAAAACAACAAAGCCTCAGTATGGAAGTCATTGGAATGTTGGTCGGCAGAAATATGGTACCTCCTTGTTCAAAAAAAATAAAAATAAAGAGATTCCTATATTTTTCAACATTAAAAATTATAAATATCATTCTTAATATAATTTGTTTTACGTTATATGTAGGGAATGCCAAGTAAAAATTATTCTGAAAAGTAATAAGTCATTCTAACAGTTTCTAATACAGTTTTATTGGACTGTATCTAATTTTCAAAATTATTGAGAAGAAAAAGATGTAGCTTATTGTTTCTCATATTTATTATTCAAGTGAAAATTTTTTTTACAGTTTATTAAAAATTTTCAAAAATTCCACCGTCAACATCACTACACTTTGTAACAGACAGTGGTGCATTACGGCAGGAGGAAAGAATAGTATTGCTCCAAATTCAAAGTACTATACATTCTATCTCTGACACCGTTCGAAATAGGACCCATGACCAATTGATCATATAATTTTTTTTTCTTAAAATGACCGATACAATGACTTCACAGAATATTGATCTTTACTCCTGACACTTTCTATATAAATATTATTCATTAATACTTCTGTCATTTATATGTTTAATTTATACGAGGTGATTCAAAATTCCCTGTTCAAACTTTAAAGGGAGGTCAGAATTCAAAAACATATCCTATTCATAGTTGAACGTATATCCGCAAACGCTACCCGAATTTGCTAGAGGGCGCTTGGCCTCTGGGGTTACCTCAAACGCATCACTTATGTGACCGACGTTGCCTCTGATGTTGACCTCGTTGCAAGAGTCGCTGTGGCAGCTACAAGTGTCCGAGAAAGGCCTAGCTTTTTTGCAGATGTTCTGCAAGTCATGCATCGACGTTGTGATGTGTATATTACTGTTAGGAGAAGCAACTTTGAGCATCTACTGTGAACCTGTAAGTATAAACCTTACTGTTACATTGCAAACATAAGGATAAATGAACATATAGTCTACCTTACTAGTTGTCATGTATTTCTGAACCTTAGTGTCCCTGCTAGCATATTCAGATGGTATTTGTATTACTATACATTCTGCCTCGGAAACCGTTCGAAGTGGGACATATAGGGTAAAGTGACCAAACCCTGGCACCTGACCAAATACTGGCACTCTTTGTAATAACTGATTTAGCTGCAATACTATTGGCTGAATTTTTGTTTTACAGCGCTCACGAAATGCTGATATGTTTCGGTTTCATAGTTAGCTACTTTTTTTTTCTTAAGAGAAAGCGTTTTATAGGTAATAACGCAAAATAGGTGGTGCTGCATTACCGTTCATAATGTGTTTCAAGTTTTAGTTCGGCGGGACTTACAAGCTGACTCTGAAGACTTTCAAAATTGACAAATGGCAAGTACTGAGAAACAAAACGAAAGAATCGGCAGTGCGGCTAAGTATTTCATGTTTTAATATTTACGATTTCAAGCTGTGTTTTGTATAGTTTATGTTTATTTATGAGAAAAAATAAAAAACTTTGTGAGATGCAAAACGAACTAATACTGGCACTTGTCGACCTAAAACTGGCATCTCGTGTCTTATTACTGGCACCCACTATAAACCCAATACTGGCAGGGCCAGTAAAGACATGTCAGCTAATTGTGATTATTCTAGATTCTCTTAAAACATTTGTGTAGCCTAGGCACTACAGCAAATTAAATTTGCATAAGCTTGCCCTACACTTAACAGTCAACTGTTAGGCCTATGCATTTTTTAATAATTTTTTTTTTAGCTAATTTCTTTGAGCCTTAAATTAAGCAAAACAACTTACTGTGTTAATTTTCCTGAACCGCTTAAATGTAGAATAATATTTTGCAAAATTTACTAATATCGATAGGCTATTCGGTAGTCTACATTTTAAATGTAAATATAGGCCGACACATCGTTCATGACGATCCCGAATTTTCGCGATTTCACGTGATTGATGCGAGAATAGCCTCTATCCATGTCTTCTCACAAAATGGCGCGAAAGAAGGCTTATCGACTCCGGGGAAGAAGCGGCCACGAGCAAGGCCCATTACTGATGTCGACGATTTTGACCGATGCCTTATTCGCCGCTGCATCCTTTGCCTCTACGCTGAAGGTAAAATTCCAACATTTAACATTTTTTCTCTAGCATTTTCCTAGTGACAGACATTCACAATACTACATTCCTTGAGACCTGCTGAAGAGGCTAATGGCCAAATCTCGTAATTTCCATGTTCCCGCGCAAACGCGATCATCAAGAACCATGTGTCAGACAATAAATCTCGATGCGAACCAATTTCCGTTGTCTTTTGGTCTTAATGGCCAGCATGCACGAGCAGGAATTGAACCGCCATCTTTAAGATTAGAAGTCTGATTAGAAGTCTAGCCGCTCGACCAAAGTAAGGGGTCGTCCATTAATTACGTGAGCTCAAAAGGGGGAGGGGGGGTCCGGCAAAATCTCACCAAATCTCACCAAGGGGGAAAGGGGGATCAACGAAAATCTCACGTCAACTTTTTCATTCAGAGAATATACGTATTATAATAATTACAACATTTTGTAATGTTGACTTTTTGAACTTTTTTGATTTTTTGACTTTTTGAAATCTCACGTGAGGGGGGGTGAAGTGGGGGGGAAGTTCCACCACATCTCACCAAATCTCACCAATGGGGAGGGGGGGTCTAAATTTTTAAAAAACAACTCACGTAATTAATGGACCGCCCCTAACATGGTCGTTCGACCATAGTAACCTAATGTTTGGTCCAGCGGCTAGAGCGTCGGACTACTAATCTGAAGTTCGATGGTTCGATTCTCTCTTGGGCATGGTAACATTTAAGTCCAAAAAGTAACGAAAACAGGTTTGCATTTGTATTTATTAACGTTATTGTGACGAGTTGGCATCATGTGTTGTTTTAAGTGTAAAAAAAAATAAACTTAAACCTATTTAAAATAATGTGTTTTGTTGTGAAACCCACAACAAATAAAAGTACAAAGTGACCGTGCAGATTTAAACATGACTTGTAAATCCCTAAGTTCGTTTGACTTTGTAAAATAACATTTACATTTAGCCTGTTATAGCTCATATTTTATGTCAAATTATAAAGATTTATTCCAAAAGTATTTATGTTCATTTGGTTTTAAACCAAAATAAAAAAAATTCTGGAGATGTTTTTGACAAGTTTTAAAATTATATCTGAAACATTAATTAGGCCTATATAAAATAAATATGAAAAAAGTGGGCTATACTCAATTACGGATTATCTATTGCTTATATTTAAGATGAAGTGTAGGCTATTAAAGGCTTGTATAACAAAGTTGACCAATTACTGGCAGGGGCCAGAATAAAGACAATGATGTGCCAGTATTTAGACTAAAAGTGCCAGTGTTTGATCAACTTAAAATTTTTTGGATTTTGGTTATAATTAATTCTAATCTGTATTAATTATTTCAAATTCTTACAAGTTCAATAGATCTAACCAAGATACAGTGGACTAAAGCAAATAACCCTCAAAGTTCACTTCATAACATAGGCTAACAGTAAAAATTGAAAAGTTGGTGCCAGTAATTGGTCACTTTACCCTATTACATATTTTTGTTTCACAGAATATGACCTCACAGAATATTAATCTTTGATATTCTAAAAAAGCGTCATTTTACATATTCCTTAAAAATATATCATTTAGAAATCGTTATTGAAGAGTTATTGATTTAACAATTGGCCTCTCAATTCTGATGTCTATGTGGTTCGGTTCACATGTGCGTTTCGTGATGGTGGATGATCCGCGCTGGGCAGGTTTTGTCGGGGTTCCCCCGTTTCCCCTGAACTTCTTTCTATATTTTTTCTCAGTCTTTCTCTCCAGCCGTGGGTTAGTACAATAGATCTCCGGTCGCAGTGCTTGGCTTCCATGCCATCCACATTTAACACATTATATATTCGTTTAGCAAGAATAGAAAAAAAAGGTTAAAATAGAAAAAAATTCAAATAAAATACTTTAATTTGGTAATAGTTTCATTTCAAGTAAGAAAGAAAAATTAGACTAAGAGTATATTAACCTAAAAATCTATATAGATGATAGAAAGTCAATATTCAAGTTTTCGCTATCAACCATTGTACATTGTAATTGGTATGCAACTATGAAATAGGTTAAGTAAATTTATTTTATTAGCAAGATATTCGTTGGATAATCGTATAGGTATTTCTCAGAAAGTAAGTGTAACGCAGATCTTGAGAACCTCATTTTCAATATTTTTCGGTCTAGGGGTCAAAAGTGGTAGCCTTCGATAAAATTTTGTTTATAATATTTTGTTTTAAATGTTTTGTATTTTATGGGGCCGCTTTGCTTTTGACATTGTTTAAAGCATTAATTATCTTGTTTGGTTGTGAAAATTCTTTGTCCCGAACTAATGTCGGAAAAATCTGGTCACCCTGAATAAAAATCATGTTCGTATTTGTGAAGACGTTAATGGGATACAAACACCTGGACTTCTTGCATAAAAATGACTCTGATGAAGCCTTCGGGAGAGAGCATGACAGCAGATTGCTAGTTCTGTGAATGAAGAAATGTATTGAGCCAGTTTGCATTTTGTGTGTTTCCTAGCACTTCTGTGTCATATGTACTACAGAACTAGGTATCGTAAACATAAGGAGTTACGCAATAATCACTAATTAAATTAGTTAGATACAATGTCTAATTTTCTCAGATTTTTACGAATATTATTTCATGTACATGTCAATGATAAGATATTCTGAATGAAGATTATTAACATACTTGAAGTAATAAAAATAAAATGACGAATACCGTATAATAAAGTATGCTGTGCAAATAACGCCACCTTAACATTTAAATTATTGTAAGTCTGGAAATAAGGCGTATCGAAACACGAAAATTATGACCAAGAAAGTTTAATCTGTTTGAAGCGTACCATAATGAAACGTATGATAACCTTTACTGGACAAGTATGAAAACTCAAATAAAAAAACTTTGCAAACTGGCGTTATTAGGAACACCTGGTCCAATTAACGCCACCTACTTTCTAGTAACTTAACTTATTTAATTAAGAATTATTCCATCATTGTAAACATTATTTGTACAAAATTACATAAAAAGCAACTAAATTTGACTTTCTGTAAAAAATAAAAAAAAATCATTTGAAATTAACAAAGTCTTTCTAAACCAAAAGAGGAAATGTAAAAATTAATTTGAATATCCCCTTCTTCTAAATAAAATAAGACAATAAGACAAAATACCACAAAAAACAATATATTTCAGTTAACTCAAGAAGCTTTAGAGAAGTAAGCATACAAAAAATAAAAAGTTTATTAGTAACGTTAAAGTTGCGTTAAAGCGCTACTGAGCATATTTATCACATGATACGCTTGTTTGTCTACAATTTCCGAATTTTAAAAATACATTTATCTTATCTCCATAGAAGAATCTTCAAGAATCAAGAAAATATATAGTTTTATATAGTTAATCTTTGCTGAACATTAAAAAAATCTATATTTTATCCTGCCTTGATATAGTAGCAGCCTTTCAGAACCAGTCCTCGACACGAAATAGTAAAAATGTAATTTCACTCGAAAATGTTGGCTGTCTGCTAATAACTCACTTCAAAACTAGATGGCATGTCAATACAAATTACTTTAGTGCAGTACCGCCATCTCTTATGTTTATGAAGAATTAGATAGGCGGCGTTAAAGGTATACATGGCGTTCTATGGCTGAGGTACCTTACATATAGAAAACTATTTAATAAATTGACATATGTCGAGATGCCCGAAGTAAACAGCTCTCTTCGCCGCGTGATTGGCAATCTCGCTAAGACCCTGACCTCTGAATACCGGGTTCGCTTCTCATGTGGGTTTCGTTGATGGTGACGATTCGCGCTCGGCACGTTTTCCCGGGTTCTCCCATTTTCCCTGCATTTCTCATACCATCCTTTCTTAGTCTTTCTCTCCGTATGTCCTTCTTTCCGTGGGATAGTACAAAAGATATTTTACGTCGACATGGGAAGTAATGGTGCGGGAAGTAAAGGAGAACATGGGGGTAGATAAAGGGACTGTTAGAAGAGTGAAGGAACCGTGTTGTGGTAGTGTGAGTTGTGTGAAAGTGGGAGGGGAAAGAACTGACTGGTTTCAACAAAGGAGTGGTCTGAAACAGGGCAGTGCACTGTCACCCCTGCTTTTCATTGTGGTCATGGATGACATTTTGACGCGGGTGACGGAAAGAGTTGTAGAAGATAAGATGAAGGCAATGGTGTTTGCAGATGATCTGATGGTCTGGGGTAACAAGGAGGAGGAGATTCAGGAGCAACTGGAAGCTTGGGAAGAAACGGTGGGTGAATACGGGATGAAGTTCAACATAGGTAAATGCGAGATTCTGTTGACGACAAGGAAAAGAATAGACCGGTGAGTGGGATTACACTTGGAGGAGGACTGCTGAAGAGGATGGAAAGTTTCAAGTACTTGGGAAGCGTGGGGGAGGAGAATGGGAGAAATGACAAAGAGATTACGAATTGTGGCAGACAGGCAGAAGCTTTCCTGAGATGCGTTAGGAGTTTGGTGTGTAATAAGGATGTCCCGCAGAAAAAGGAAAGAAGTGTTGTACCGATGCTACTATGTCCCTATACTGACATACGCATCGGAAACATGGATTATGAAGAAAAGAGATGTAAGCAGATTGACGGCTAGTGAAATGAAATTCCTGCGGGGTATATTTGGAGTTACTAGGAGGGATAGGGTGAGGAATGAAAGGATCAGGGAGATAGTGAAAGAGGAGCCCCTGCAGGAAAGGATCGAGACTTCTAGATTTGGGTGGTATGGTCACTGAAAGAGAATGGATGAGAAGCGGATTCCCAGGAGGATGCATGAGATGAGGATGAAGAAGAAAAGGCCAAGGGGAAGACCAAGAGATACATGGATTAAGGGAACCCTTATGAAAATTTTATATAGAATTCTAAAGAAAAACCTATAGAATATCGTTTATAGAGCCTTGTAGAATTATGACCCATTTTCTATAAGCATGTCCTTAGAATTTTCTATAGAAATGTCTACAGAATCTCAATAGAAATTTCTATAGAATATTCTTTCTATAGCCTTGTAGAATTAGGGTCTATTTTCTATAAGCATGTCCTATAGAATTTTCTATAGAAATGTCCTTAGAATCTCAATAGAAATTTCTATAGAATATTCTTTCTATAGCCCTATAGAATTATGGCCCATTTTCTATTAGCATGTCCTGTAGAAGTTTCTATAGATATATCCCATGGAAATTTCTATGGAAAATACATATACATTTCTATACAACTTCTATAGTAAATACAATATGCTCTATAAAGAAACATGCTTGACATTATTGATTTAGAAAACAATAAATTATTTGACAAAAATTATGCATTCCAAAAATCACACAATCACGGCATTCTTTCAGAAATTCAAGTGGGAGGTTTTTGATCACCCTCCATACAGTCCAGACCTCTCTCCCTGCGATTACGCCATTTTTGGTCCCCTTAAAAATGCTCTGAGGGGCAAACGATTCGTCTCGGACGACAACGTCAAGCATTACGTGCGGAACTGGTTCACAATGCGACCCCAGGAATTTTACAAGGCAGTCATTCACCGCCTTGTGTCGCAGTGGGACAAGTGCCTCAACCGCCAGGGCCAATACTCCTGACATACAGGTACTGGTTTCTGTTCCTAGGCTTCCGGCTCGTTTCTTTTTGAATGCCCCTTATATTATAGAAAAAAGCTTATTAACTGAAATCCTAATCGAAAGCAAACATTGCATATGTATAGTTAAAAGTTAACTTCAAATATTGCTTCTGAAACAAAGCATCTCTTCTTTTTAAACCAATCTATATAAATCTGCGAAAAAGACCGAAATTGCTAACTATAGACCAATCTCATTAGTTTCAAACCTATCTAAAACAATTATGGATTTAGAAACATAAATAGAATTATTAATATTAGTTTTAACCAAATTCCCAAAAATATCCTCAAAACAAAAAGTTAGAAAGAATTAAAAATACTAATAACATTATAGATGTTAAGATTAAGTTGTTAAATAAATATATATTTAAAAAAAAAAATAAAATGATGAAAAGTACATCATATCCTTTCTTGACTAAAGAAATTCACAATTTAAAAATCTACAGAGTCTTTAATGTTAATTACATCCCAACATTCTTCGTCCACCCGTTTGATTAGGACAAATCTTGTGCAATAATCAGACATTGTAATGTACTGTAGTTGGTTAAAATGTACTGTAGTTGATTAAAATCCGCCTATTCCGAACAGAGTTCAGAAAAAATACCGATTTTTTAAACTTGAAAACAGGAAAAATTAAAAAGACGTTTGTGAAAAAAACGTACATTTATTGTTATACAAAGAAGTTAAATAGAGACATACATAGAGCCTAAGCTTGATGAAAACGCCTGAAATCAAATTGGAATGAAAGCTGGTTACTTACAGTACATGTCGGCTCCATTTATACAATTTTGTAGAATCATTTTTAATCACTGCTAAACACAAAAAATAACTAATATACACACATTTAAGAAGTAAAGTCAGTGAACGTTGTGTAGACTAGCAGACGTCCCCGCACTTAATTTACGCCTTAACAAATCAATACGTTGATATTATTCATGATATCCGCCTATTCAGAATTCCAGCTAAATCAAACAGTTTTCGGTCCCAATTAGTTCGGAATAGCGGGACTCTACTGTACTTATCACTCCGGCTGCTGTAAAGATGGCGTTGAACGGTTGAATTTTTTTGCATCGTTCCCGCCTAGCCAGCTATCATGCAGAAACGGACGTATACTTCAAAATTAATTTTTTTTTTTTAGTTTTAAGGAATTATTTTAAACAAACTTAATGCTCTCTATTTTTTAATAATGTTGTATATTTTTTAACAAAGCCGAAACTATCTACATTTTGAAATTATAAATGTTTTTGTTGTCCATCTGCGCATGCGCACAGCGAAATTAAACGTGATTCCGATCGTTGGCCTCGGGCAGATCAGATTGAAATAAGTGATTGAGTTTGTCAAATTTCTAGGGAATATTAAAAAATTAAATTTTTTTAAATAATTACAAATTATTTAGTCAAATAAATTGAGAAAAATATAATTTGAAAAATTCAAAAATATAAAAACTTACTTAATATCTGATGTAACTAATGATAAAAAAAAACCTTAATTTTAATTTAACTTAATTACACTTAATTTTCAGTATTGATATTAAACTAGATAATTATAAGAATTATTATATCTAAATAAATAACGATCGCTATCAAACCTAATAAAAAAAAAAGGTAACTAAGTTTTAACAAATTATTACATAATTGATATTAAACAATTTATCTGCATGTTTATTTATTAATTAGCATTTTTTAAAAATTTATATTGACTATTAAACAAACTAAAAACATCAGAAGTATCCATCATCATATAAAATTTTTTGTGATATCCATTATAGAGTTCTATAGAATATTTCTCTATAAAAATGCATATACTTATTCTTTTCTATAGAAATCGGTGTAGAATTTCTTTATTTGGATGACTTTTCTATAGAGGGTTGATCTGGAAATTCTTTATAGAGTTCTGTTTATTCTCTATAAAAATGCATAGACTTGTTTTCTATAGAAATAGCTACAGCATTTCTATTGGATTACTTTTCTATAGAGGGCTGATATGGGGATTCTATATAGAGTTATATAGAATATTTCTCTATAGAAATGCATTACTTGTTTTCTATAGAAACAGCTATAGAATTCCTATAGAATGACTTTTCCATAGAGGGCTGATCTGGGGATCCTGTAGAGTAGTCTATAGAAACCTACAGAGCTCTATATGATTCTACCAACCATTTTCGTAAGGGAATGGAGGAATTTGTGGGAAGGTCCAAATTTGTTTAAGTCGTCTTTTTCCTTTGGTCCCGACAAGGTCTCATACACAATAATGTAAAATAACCCTCCTTTACCCGTCACCAAATTTAATTCTACTCCGGATAACTCCTCATCTTCAAAAATGGCCAAAAGCATCTTTCTTCTCCATTTTGCATGCCATCGTATTGTCTTTTCAGCCCCGCCCCTTCACTTTCAGAAAGCCAAGCCTTTACGGAGAATTTTCGACCATGCCTGTCACTTCATTCCTTTCCTACCCCTTCAGGTTCTTGGAATCTCGCTGCTAATCATTCAAAACACACTTCTCGCTGCGACTCTCTCGAGTGTTGACGTTTTTCTTGACCGCTCCTGAGTGTGACTTCATATCATAGCGAGTAAGCCCTGCTCTAAAGCTTATTTTTCCTCTTGCAATTTAGTGGTTCAATTACGTTTTTAACATGCCAGGGAAACGAAAACTTACCTCGTTATCTTTTAAAGAAAAAAAAGACATAATTGCACTTTTTGAAAAATCAAATGTTTCGAAAACAGCTTTTGCCAAAGAACACCATATTCCCAAGACTACATTAAACGATATTCTTTCATCGAAACAAGTAATTGAAGAAGCTGACTGCAAGACAAAAGAAAGAGAATGAGGAAATTGAAGTTTAACGAGATCGAGGAGCTAAAAATTTAGCTAAAATTTAGCTAAAATCTGGCTAAAAATTTAGCCAGATCGCTAAAAAAATTTAGCGATCTGGCTAAAACATGCCAGATCGCTAAATGTGCCGATTTCTGCCGTGATTCTCAAAGAAAAAGCTATGGAAATTGCTAAGGAGTTGAACATTGAAGATTTCGGCGGAAGCAAAGGTTGGCTGTAACGTTTCAAAGACAGACATTGCCTTTCTTTTAAAACGATTAAAATGTGGTAACTATATTTTTTTTTTTTATTTTCCACTCATTCATTTGCATGTGTTGATTTCTGAAAATCTTATTTTTTCTCACCGAATCCAATTCATGAAAATGCAGTATTTCAGGGTTTTTTTCAAAAATTCCAACTCCGCCTAAGTCGTCACTTTGCTTAAGTCGTCAAAAATGTTTGGTCCCTTGAGTGACGACTTAACGAGGTTTTACTGTAGCTTTTAGTTTCATTATAATTTTTAATAATTTACCACAAAAGTTGTCTTCACAGTAAATAATATGATACAGTAATTCACTAGGCAAAAATATATCATACAATTCGCTTACTTTAGCTTCTATTAAAAATAACAACAGCAATAACTATAATTATAGTTAAACCAATTAGAACACCTACTAATATATAGATCCAAGTACTAGAAGTTTCTTTGGGAGAAATATTCATTTGAGTGATGCTCGAAAGACTGGATTTCTGTCCTTCTTTGTCTTGAGATATTAAGGCAACATAGTAAATGTTAGATACTTTGAAATCTGGGATATTAAAAGTCAGATTAGCAATTTCACCAGCCGGAAGCGGAATTAACTCAGAGGTATTGATCTTGTGACAGAAGAAGAAATTAAAAAGGGTATCTTCAAAAACCTGTGAAATCTTAACATCGTTCGAATCCACTAAAATTCAAAAAGAAATTAAACTGAATAAAATATCTTCAAAAAAGTTGCATTAAATTTCAGTACATCTTAAAAAGAAGTTATAACTAAATGCTGTTATATAAAAAAATATTTCAAAAATGCAGAAATGGAGGACGGTTTTCGTATGGTCAATAACCCACATTGATTTTTTAGCTATAACATAAAAGTAACTATATGGCACTATTTTCAATTCATTTGGGACAGCTGTTTTATATTTATTAAACTAATTAGCTATAATACAACTAAAAAAATGCAATCTTCAAATTTCTTCTTTTATGTTAATTCTTGATTCGAAGCAGATATGAATATAAAGGCTCTACTTCATGCTTCTACTTAATGATGTAAAAGACCTATTAGCAGCAAAAGCAATTTGTTAATTACCTGTTCCTTGATCTAAATCATCTGCAGGTGATTGCCATCGAAGTGTTACTGAACTTTTTCCCTCTTGTGTGTCTACAATTCGTAGATCTCTAATCGGACTGGGTGGAAACACATGATCGTTGATGATCATCTTTTCTATGTTAATGGATCCAGCTAACACTACTCTCTCGAAGGCTCTAGAACGCACCTTAAGAGTTTCGTTCAAATTGGGCAAAGGATATTCTAGATAAATGATTGAAATCAAATTGTAGAGATAAATGACTAAATTAAAAATACTAAAATTAAAACAAAATACCAATTGAAATAAAGATTTAATCAAAGTTAGTTCGTGAAAGTTTGTTCCTGAAAGAAGTTGAAGCCTACTTTTCTTAAAATCTTTTCTTTTCTTTTGTGTGTGAAAATAACACCAACGAAAAGTGTTTATCTTTTTTATTTTTATTATTATTATTATTATTATTATTATTATTATTATTATTATTATTATTATAACATCTGCTAAATATAAATAGAAAAAGGTTTTCATAATCTAATTCCTAAATACTTTTTTAAGTTGTTAAAATGCAATTAATTTTAATCATAGTAAAACCCGCACTGCGCCTCATGAGATGGCGCCTCATGACTTCTTTGTCTTTGCTGTGTGTCAGTTAAGTCTTTTGTTCCAACGTTGACGAGACGTCTTTATTAATTATTACCTTCCGTGAAATATCTGTAAGAACTGTGAGTACACCTAACCACGCTCTGCTACATTGAATTCCAACAGTATATACATATAAAGCCCGACAGTGATGTGGAATTTGAACAGAGCCAATACCAAGACCATATCACTGTTTCTGTGAAGATACGACCAATTTATCCTGACGTCATCAGCGGCAAAATTTAGAAACAATTTATTTAGAAAACAAAAACGAAATATTCCAACACTTTGGTCTGTTATATTAAAAAACTAACAACAAAATTAGAAGTTAATATAGTACAAGAGTTTTGGCTTTGATTTTTAACTAAGTTTATGATTGTGTATTTTTAACTTGAATTGTAAATTTGAATAGAAATAAAAAAACAAAAAACATCTAGCAAATTTACCTTTGTAATTTAGAATAAAACTGTACAATAATAAAAAAATTTTTAGTATCGGCCGAAACCATTATATTCTTAAAAAGAAAACTCAATTGCTGAAATTACTATAATAGTACAGTAATTCAATAAAACATTCCTTCGTCAGAAAAAGAAAATACTTTGGAATTATAAAAGACCTGAACATTATAGTATTCTTTAGAATTTTAAATTATCTTGGAAAATAAGTACAAATTATGAAACTGCTTTCTTATTTAACCTTAAGTAGTTAAGTTTATATTTTGGTGACTTCATTTTGCTCAGTAAAACGAAGGAAAAAACATATTATTAA
>JAFIDM010131310.1:0-12898 GCA_023159025.1 Thereuonema tuberculata
TGTGTGTGTGTGTGTGTGTGTGTGTGTGTGTGTGTGTGTGTGTGTGTTTGTTCTCCCCTCCCTCTTGGTAGATTTTCTTTAAACTTGATTTGCATATTTAACGGCTTTAGATGCGCTAAGTTTTATACGTACTTGAAGTCTTTCCCAAGTGCGTCCTTGTCGTGGAATTAGAGCGAGCAAATGATAAAAATTCCATAAATACGGAATTAGAAGCTAAACAATGGATTTCTACAGTGGTTATCTTAAACAATGAATATTAAGTCTTTTAGCCAACCCGTTAATTTGCCTCTGATTTGATATAATTAAAAGTAATTTAATTTAAACAATTTAAATAAATGACGATAATTTAATTAACTTTTTTCAAAAAAATGAAAAACGTTCAAATCAACCTATATTATAATGTGAATGTAAATATAGGAATCATACTATTAATACTGTCCGTTTCGAAAAGCGAGAACCACGACAACACAGACGATTCTACCCCCGCAAAGGGGTGATATGCTGAGATGGGCACTTTCTTAAGACCCGTTTTTCTTTTAGTACCTGTTATTTTTGCAGCAATATTTATTCTTTCCATAATTCTTTCCCGAAAAGCGCAAATACAATGCAGCTACTAGTAAACTGATAAAAAGTAAATATCCTCTCTTTATTTCTCCTCATCCCTGTCTTCATGAAATCCAAGGAGACCTGACGCATGCGCAAAAGCGTTGAAGGCTCTCGTAAACAATACCGAACAATAGCCAAAAATTGTACGGATATTTGTAAATTTGTAAGCAGAGTCGGAGAAATAACCAATCACAGTTCAGCGTTGGAATACGTCAGTCGTGACGTCACGCCCATTTGTAAACATGGCGCTCTACTATTCGCCCCACTTCAGCCCGACGAAGCGCGATTTTACAATTATTATCAGCGTTTTGAGATTTTCTTCCACACACAAATGAAGTTTACACTGAAATGCGTGAAGTTCATGTGTCAAAATTTATTTATGCGTCATAATTTGTAAAACCTCGGCTAATTTCGGCTGTTACCCCATTGAACTCTGGGATAGCCGCTTGCTCTCTACTCAACAGTAGGGAACACGTGCTGTCATTGTTGCCCAGGGAGGATTATTGGTATTGGCTGTTGGACATTCGTTATTGTTATTGTTGAAACTGGTAAATCAGTTTTTTATTTTGGTTTTTTTTTTCAAAAATTTCACGGTATTTCAAAAATGTGGAATTTATTTTACTTCCGTGAATATTTCACAGGTCTTCCTAATTTCTTTTTTATACTTCTCGCCATTAAAAAAAAAAACAAGAAATAAAAGAAATTTTAAAGAAACAAAGTTCTTTTAGGAGTTCTTTTAGGAATTTCCTCTTATAATATAAAGAAGGAGCAAAAGTAAAACAAACGAAAGATATCAAAAGAAAATTTTACTCAGGTTGGTATGGAATTTGTCTTTTATTTTTTTTTTTTCGTAATCTACGTTGGCTCATTAAAATTACGGATTTTTTTTTTCTTTGCAGGGGTTGAAGAATTGAAAGTTTTGATTTATTGACTACATGTTTTGTAAAAGAACTATTGGCATGTTCACGGCGATTATGCATTTACAAAGGTTTTTAATAAAGGTTACCTAATATTATTTCTAACAATTTGAACATCTTGAGCTGTAATTATGACATATTTTATTTGTTATTAAGAAATGTTTGTGCTTCTGAAATTTTTATTCTTAATAAGTTGGGTCCCTTTAGCTTTTTTTTTTTTTTTTTTTTTTTTTATCTTCAGGGTAGCGTCTGTTTGTCTGTGAGTCAACGATTTATCCTCGGAATTTGGAATTAAATATCAATTTTAGGTTCCTTTAATTTAAATTTAATGTTGAATGTAAATCCTTTATTCTGTGGGAACTTTGTCTTAGAACCCAATTATATTTCCTAAAAAATTAAATTTATCGTTACCATATATGAGTGTTGATAAGCTTTATAATACTACGATATAAAAAAGTAAACAAAGGTATAATTGTCGTAAAGAAATTTGATTAATTTTATGTCATGTGGTATGACATTATATAGTCAATATACTTATTATTTGAAGAGATTTTACAGTCACAAAAATGAATAATTTTATGTGTAATTTTGTTGCTGTTAATTACTGTAAATATTCATATTTAAGAAACTTTTGCTTCTTCTCCCTTATTTCACTTGGAACCTCCCTTTGAGCATCGAGCAGTCATCATAATGATATTCTAGTTGTCTTCATATCTTTATTCTACACCCTTTATAAATCCTTCCTCTATGCTCTGTACTGGTAACAACGATTCTCGGGAAAGTAGTCAATATGGGTTGCAAAGAAATATTTTAACATTCTTTTTTTTTTGCAGTCAATTTTTTTTAAATTTCTCCAAAATATCACCGGCAATAAACTTTTAATTAATTTCCCAAAATGTTTTCTAGAAGTTCTTGAAGCGTACCGAACCATCTCCTTGCAGTCATTTACGATCACTTCAAACTCACCGTCCAACATAAATTTTAGGTCCTTTGAAGATTCATTCCTAAGTTTTTTATTAGTAATATTGCAACTACATTTGAAGTGCTCACCCTGTCTTCAAAGCAACAACAGTCTGTTTACTAAACTCATTTTGTTACAGAGAGACGGAAACCAAGTCAGTCCATCCATTCTTGAAACCTATTACATTTATTCCAGGTAGCCAATGTTCACTTTGCAGTGATTGCTTTTGTCCTTTCTTTCCCATTCACAAAAAAAAACAAGGCATTTTTGTGCAGGCAACATTCCAATCCATTACAATTACACGTGGAATTTCACTTTAAGATTGATTAATACATAGGAGTATTTCGTTCATGAAATAACACATAAACATTTGCTGAATATCAGTAAACTAAATCAGTTTTGATGTGTCTTCCTCATCAGAAAAATAAGAAGATTAATTAGATAGAAAATCTTCTTCGGATATCTCTTAAGAGCTTCCAATTTTTTTTGGTATTGGACTATCTTTCCGCGAAGAATTATATGAAGAAAACTCAATACCAGATAAATATTGGCTCCTTGCAATGTTAAAGTTGAACAGTCATTTCTCAACATAGATAGTTGCTTTTTTTTTTTTTAGTACTCCACTATTTAACTATTGTATTAACTAAGTTTTGATAAAACTATGGAACTTATTTAACCTAAGAAGTTTAAATGGAAGCCTTGGCTAACTAATGTTAGTATATTTACTTTCAGTGCTTCTAGATTCATTGGTAGGTTGTCTTTGAAATGTCCTGATCACGATCAAATTATTTATACTGAGATTGTGGAAATTTAGCAGCAAGTTCAGGCTACCTAATGTCTTCGTCCATTGTAGATTCAGAGATTGTTTCAGAGTTCATTGTTCAGAGTTTTAGAATATTTGTTCATATTTGAATCTCAATCATCATTACAATCCAAACATTGTCTAGAGAAGCTGTATTTTAATGTTTCGGCTTGAGAGTTTCCCATGTCGCTCCCAATTGAGTTTCAAAAATAAACCAGTAATTGGAACGTTAAATAAAGAAATATTTTATGAGCATTTTCAAGAGGATATTAGAAAACTGACACTCTCAGCTATTTCATCTTTTTAAACATATTTCCAAATTCAAAAGAACAGTTCAAGAACGCATGGGGGAACACGAATATTATATTAGACAAAAATTAGTAAAGGAATCTGAAATTGCTGAACACTGTAAAGACAAGCAACATTGTGTCAATTGTGAAGTAAACATTTTATATAATGAAACAAATACAAAAATTAGAAAGACAATAGAAAGCCTATGTATTCGAAATTCGAAAGAAAAAAATCTCAATAGATGTGATGGAGTTAAAGTTAGTGAAAATTTAGTAAAATTGGCTAGAGAAATGATTAACAAAAAATTCGTAACCTCTAACAAAAAGGTAATAATCGAAAAATTAAAGTGTTAATAGGCTTTCTATTATCCATCTAATTTTTTGTATTCGTTTGATAAGATTTTGTGATTATTAATAATGTGTGATTGTTATATTGTAGATTATGATCTTTTATTATTATTGTATTGACGTTTTTTAACTGTTAATGTCAATATTTTAAGGTCATTGTTGTAATAGAATCTCGTCAATTTATTATTATTGTAAAAAAAGGCTTGAAAAAGAGGAGACGGTTAATTTTTTATCTCCTTGAAAATTCGTTTTTTCAGTTAATAAATGTAGTTTGACATTTATTTTCTGGTGTTATGATGTTTAATAATATTTATTATAAAAGAGAAGATTTAAGGAAGAAGTATGGTTTGTTTGTATATATTTCCAAATTATTAAAGCAAGAATTGCGACTGAGTGCTTACTAAGCGACATCCTAGAATAGCTGTTTCACGCTTATTGACGATTATCAGCCAGAAATAGTCAATAGTAAACAACGACAGTGATAAGGAGGAACCAAAGTGAAAATAAATGTGAACCTCCAAGAACTAAAGAAGAAAAGGAAAATAATCATTGAAGAAACTCATTAATAAATTGTTTTATTTTTATTTTTTAATGCTCGAAAAATTTATTTATAGCCGACGTTAATAGCATGAAATTTCCCCCTAAAATTATAGGTGTTTTTTTTTTGTTTGTTCTTGAAGGTGTCATATTAATTTTCAAATGTTAAATAATTTGTTATCTTACATTAATGTCACATTATACTTTGTTTATTATAATAATTGAATATTAACAAAGCTCAATTTAGTTTTTTTTTGTTTTTGTTTTTTAAATTCCTGTTTTTTTTTTTAATTATTGTCAATAGAGCTTTTAAAACTGTTTATTAAAAGCCTTCCCTCTCTTTCGCCTGCTTAATTAAAGAGGTATTTGCTTTCTCCTCAATCGCACGATAGTTATTAATTTGCAAGATCAGTTTGTCAATGAGAAAACATGATAGCTCTAAATTATAGGGGAGTAAGAAAGGAGCGTGAAATTGGATCCTTAACCACTCTGTATCTGATACACAAAATGATAGATTGCAAAAAAATTGGGGAAGGACTGGATTATTGCTTCACAAGGTGCACTTGAGAGCAGAAAAATCGCTCAGTTACATTTTTGTACGTTTTTTTGTACTTTCCACGCGATTCGCAATTTTTTTTAATCAAACTAATGTCAATTTAAAGGTCGTTTCATCACCTATCCAATGATACCACTTAAGTGGGTATTGAGTGTCAGCAGACTGCGTTTTGGAGGAATCGCGTAGCCCACCAGGAAAACGTCGTTTTCTTGCAAACTGGGAAGTGGTGATTAAAACAAAATTCAATGCAAAACAGTTATAAAACAATCTTTATTAATAACGGGTATTCCTCCCTCTAGCCTTAATTACGGTCCTCATTCGATTTTGCATCGAGGTTATCAATGTGGTGATAACATCTTGCGGTATGATGACTCATAGGAGGCACTCTTCTAGCCCGAACTCTTCACTTTAGCTCGTCCCACAAATGCTCAATCGGATTGAGATCGGGGCTACGAGCTGGCCAATCCATAACCAGAATATTCACGTATTGCAAGTATTGGCGTACAATTGCCGCGGTGTGAGGTCTGGCATTGTCGTGCGTAAACAGGAAGTTGTCGCCAATAAACCCTGCAAATGGCATGACATGCTCCTCCAGTACTTCCTCTATGTAACTTATGACGTCAGTCCTCGTGCTCGAGAGCCGCCACCCAGCTCGGCGATGAAAACAATCTCAGTTTTCGCTTCCATGGAGATTCCTCCCCAGAACATGCATGAACCCCCACCATACGGGACTCGTTCGCTGATACAGCATGGAGCGATTCGTTCCGAAGGTCTTCTATAGACCCTTCCACATCCATCGTTGCCATGTAGTAACATCCTGCATTCGTCTGAGAACAGGACATCTCTCAATTGGTCTAGTTTACATGCTCTCGAGCAAACTGGAGACGGACTTGTCGGTAGGCTGTGGTCAATTTCGGGCAGATTGCTGGACTGTGTGCAGTCAGACCTCCTTCGGAGAGCCTTCTTTTAACTGTCTACCGACTAACAGTGACATTGTGAGCTTCTTGAAGTTGCTGTCCCAGTTCAACTGCAGTTAAGTGCCGATTTCGCAATGTACTCGTGACAAGAAAGCGATCACGCTGAGAAGTAGCACGATGGCGGCCAGATCCTTGTCGCCGTACGTATCCACCAGTCTCCTGATATCTCTGGTATACATGTCGCGTGCAATTGACGGGCTACTTGACTTTGATTTTGCCCTGCTTCGAGTAGAGCAACAAATTGAGCAGCACCTTCTTCAGGTGAGGTATCCATTTTCCTGTGATGAATGCAGGCTTTTTTGCGAGAATTCATGTCGGGCTCAGCGTTGATATGCGCATGTTGCGGTATTTCCTACAATTAACCCTTTATTGCTGCGGCAAGTCTTGTAGAAGCGCTACCTGGAAAGGGTGTTTTCAGGGTGTTGCGTTCTCTTGTTGTTATTGTCTTGGTTTTGAAGGGACAATACCCACTTAAGTGGTATCATTGGATAGGCGATGAAACGATCTTTAGATTGACATTAGTTTGATTAAAAAAACATTTGCGAATCGCGAGGAAAATACAAAGCAACGTACAAAAATGCAACTGTGCGATTTTTCTGCTCCCAAGTATATTACGTTAAAAGTTAACTTTTAACGATCAAAATAATAAACGGCAAATATTTTTTTTTTAAACTGTTGTTTAAAAGGTATTGACTTCTTGAGTTATTGTAAGTTAATTATATTTGCTTGGATAATAAATTTCAAAATTGAAACCCAAAATTTTGTATTGGATTATCTGATTTTAAATTTAAAAAAAAATTCGAATTGTTAATATTCTTTCAAAATCCTAATAATAGAGTTAAAAAAAAAAGCAAGCAAAAACAAAAACGTCTTTTTACCTACATTTATAAATCTTAAAAGAAATCATTTAAACTTTAAGAGAACTTTCATAATTATTCATAATTTTGTTACTTTAATCGATCTGTCTGTTTGTCTCTGTCTGAAATTCACTGACGATTTGTGCTGTTTGTTATTTTACAACGCTCATATTAGATTTTTGAAAAAATAAGCGAATTAACAACACTTAATATTCACTTAATTAGTAGCATAAAACATTTCTTTTTACCATAACATTGAATTACCATTATTAAGACGAGTCAATATTTAGCATTATTCAGAGTTCATCTTGACGTTACCAAAGAGATTAGGATGATTTTAAGTAATGCAGTATCAACCAATCCATTATTCATGTGTACAATTCTATCTAATTGGTATTCCTTGTTTAATTAAGAAACCATGTAGATCTTCGGCTGTTTCAGTGTAAATTAATGAAAAGCTGTTGAAGCATGAACTATTCAAAACAGAAGATGTTGTAGTCTACTGGAGTTTTCTTTTCTTTTTGCTTTCGGTTTTTCTTCTAAGACAGACATGAAAAATCCCTTAATTCACTGTCTCTGTTCTTAACTCTGTTCTTAACCAGAAGAAACCTACGACCAAAGCTAAGCCTTGGGTCATTTAGTAAAGAAGTGATAAATTTCGCGTTTTCAGTCTCAAAAAATTGTATTTTTTTTTTTTCGTTACAATGTTTCTTTTTATTATTATTTTTTATCTTTTTTAAATTCTTTTTTGAGTGATTTAGATTTGAAATAAAACAAATAAGATTGATTTTTGAAGAGTTTTTTTTTGCTTTGCTTGAATAATATGTTAGTATCATAAGATAACATTCAAATGCACTTATTTTGATATTTTTTGATATTTTTGATATATTTTTTGATATATTTTGATATTTTTTTTTTATTGTTTCTTTGTTTTTGGAATTTATACTTCTACAAAATGAAGAAAATAAAAATTAATTTTTGTCTCATTTATATGTTAGTCGTTAATTCGCAAACAGGGTTACATTACAATACAGCATTTCAAGTAATTTCTATTTTTTACTGCAAGGATTAACTAAATGGAATGTTTATTAGGAGAGCAATTTAATTTATTTACAAGGAAACTCTAATTGAAACTTCAAAATAAAAAATTAAGATTAATAAAGGAGAAAGATTAGATAGTGGGGTTTTATAAAAAATATTTACAAAAGTTCTTAGAAAGCTCTTGCAGAAAAACAACTGCCCATTCCAAACACTCGCAAATTCTAAGAAAATTAAACTTTTATTAAATTATACTTTTATTCCAACAAATTATTGTGTACGGAAACATTATACTGGAAATTAATCGTAGGATCAAAGTAGCGAGAGTGCCTTTGGCACAAATGCTACAACATTGAAAGGAGCAAAGCCACTATGCTTAAAGAGAAAAGCTTTTACCAATACATGTAACCAGTTTCAACATAAGGAGCAGAGGCCTGGACATTAACCAGGAAACTCAAAGAAGCCTGAAATGTATCTAAGATTCACACGATGAGATCTCAAACGAAATACATTGGTGAGAAACATCAGAATGACTTACATTATAATCACTATAAAAAAGCTCGAATGGAATTCGATGTACGGAAGTCCTGATGGAGTCCTATTCAGGACGTAATTGATGGGGCAACAGACTGACTATGTAGCACATGATAACAGATAGTCAACAGAAATTTTAATGCGGATTCCGAAGAATGAAAGGATGCTGAGAAAGTGTAGGGCAAAGTAGAAGGATAGATGAAATTAGAAGTTTTATGGGATTCGATTGAAGGAAGAAAGATTTCGACCGAAAGAACTAGAAAAAGAGAGACCGTCATCCTGTAGTACAGTGAAATCCAAGCTTTTTCGGACTAACACGTGATCTCGTAAAATCTGTAAGATTATGCCATGCTGATTTGCCTATCATTGTTTACCAAAGTTCTATTCAAGGATGAAAGCAGCATCAAATGTAAGTTTTTGATGCAACGCTTACATCGAAGTTGGTGCCGTTTTCGAGCATCTCTTGTAAAAACGATGCACAGAAACACAACAATGACCTCCTATCACACTACTGGTTTTGGAAGATTTGGCTAGTCCAAATTTACTGATAAGAGTTTAAAATCAAAACAATGCTAGTTTTCTGGCAGTACTTTCGTAGTAATTCACGATTTGCAAATTGGCTATAGCGTCTTGTTATTTGCAAATGATGATTGCTAGAAATACATCTTTCTGAACATTTTCTGTGGGCATTTCTAAATATTTTAAAACATTAGGAAAACGTATCTTTAGAATAAAAAAATGTAAATATAAATGTCAGAACTCAGTCTACAGATTTGCAAGTGTGATTTCAATTTAGTTAATTGCAATTCAGAAAATATAAAGAATGTAAGAATAAGTTAACTTATAATGCATCTCCACAATTTCATATTCTAAATTTTGAATACCGAAAAGCTCTGAGAACCGAAAGTCTTTTTAGCGATCTGAGTGACTTCATGCGGCTGTCGTGCAGTCACATGCTTCTATCACTTGATTCATTTGAGTGTGAGCGTACTGTGTTGAAGTTATCTGCGGCACAAAGATGTTTTCTCTTTCTGATAATTTTTTTCTCTTTTCTGAGCCTAAATGTAACTTGACTGTGAAATACCAAAAAAACGACAACAGATAGCGTTATAGGTAACAGTTAAAAAAGTAAAAAGTATAAATATCTGATTATTGATAGTGCAGAAAATGGAGTTATTGCAGATTATAATACAACCGAAATACATATTGACCAAGGATTTCCAAGAAAATGGAATTGTGGACCTGTAATATATTATAATAACACTAAAGTTTTTATAATATATTAAACCGGATAGATACAGGTTGCTAAGATGTTTATCATCTGGCAGAATGGCTGACGAAGCGCTAATGACCGTCTATCACGAATAATTTCTGCCAACGCCTTTTGGCCGTCCATCAAGTAACCAGAGGACCACTCCTAGTACGTTCTCTCCGTCAGCAGACATCTATATCCAGTATCTATTTTGACTGACCACCCATTAGCAAAAAGCGCTTGAATTTACATTAAAATCTGCCACAGAAATATTACATTTGAACCGTGGCAGATTGGCGGAAAGTTGTCTTCTCTGAAGAGTCATGGTTCAGCTAATACTCTGGAACAGCTAATACGGGTGGATGGTGTGTGCACGATCAGACCGCGCTATGGTCTGTGATCTTGACATAACAATCCATTGCAGATAACCGGCAGTAGTGGTGTCCTTGTCGGGAATGTCTTCATGGGACAGCTTCGTGGGACAACCCTAGTAAAAGTCTAGGGTTTCCTTGATGCAACTGAGGCTTTTTATTCATTATTGTAGATCAAGTGAATTCCTATATATCAACCATATTTCGAAGAGGCGATGGTTTATTTCAACAAGTGAATGTTCTATATCATGCCACAAAAGATTATGCGGACATGGGTCGTCAAACAAGATGAATTCCAACTTATTGTTTGGTATCTTTGTCTAATTTAAATCCCATTGAATATCTTTGGAATCATACTAACAGAGGAATTCGCCATTTGAATGCACCAACAAGGATTGTAGCCCAGCTTTGGAAGGCAAATGTCCTCTACACTGTATGGGCATGTATGGAGAAACTCCGGAGGGGTAGATAGAGATCTAGAAGACCTGTTTGTCGACATTGCATCCATTTAACAATGTCCATCAGCACACTGATTCAGCAGTACATATATATATATATATATACACAGAGAGAGAGAGTCGCGTTTATCTATTCACGTGACGGTTTATTTTGAGGCTCTCCTCTGTGACAGGGGAGGCCACAATAGTTCGATTGCACAATGTAAAGCACTGCTCAAAAGTAAAGCAATAAATTATACCTAATTAGATAACTGAAACAAAAGCACAAAAGTCGTCTATGTTTCACATGAGCTTTTATGTAAATCTGCAAAGGAAATTGGCGAAAAACACAGTCCTGGATTTGAACCTATTTAGTACAAAAGTTAGCTCATTTCTGCAGCAACTTTAATTTTGAGTTGGTAATCTGTTTCACAAAAGTCGAAAATGAATAGAATGAATTACGTGAAGAACTGAGATGGCTAGCATAAGACGAATCTGAATGGATAAAGCCAATCAAAGGTTATATACATAAATCGTAAGTTAAACCTCCTCTAAATCGGTATCAGACAAAAAATATCAGTCTTTTTATCTGGAAGTACGAGGACCACTTACCCTTCAGAAGATGGTTACCTACTTGCAATTATAAAACTTCAAAAGACACATACATGAAAAGACACTGACTGCAGACGTCTCTGTCCATAGGACGACCAGTCTTTTGGCAAAGTGTCCAAGGCTTTATCAAAGTCACTTTTATACAAAAAAAAGGCCAGATCTCCCTTTCAGATATACGAGATCGATTGAATTTTCTCAAGATTAATTGTGATTGAATCAATGTGTGCTGTGATTGAATTTAAGGAACCTCGATTCAATTTCCAAAGTGATTTCCGATGAGCGTTGATGTGGAGAGCCAGGAACTCGTTCTGATCCCATTAACATCTGCGAAAGAGATAAGTATGGAGGTAAAGCCGGGTTGGTGTGTGCTAGGGTAAAAGGTCGCATTGAAGTATTGTCGGGCAACACTCTGGATCAATTTAATCTCGCAACTATGATTCCATGTTGATGAATGATAATACCCGATACCTTCGAACTTACCTAGTTGACACAAAGATGAAATAATCATTCGACTTCTAGATTATCTGATCTGATATCGTCGACGTTGATCCTGAGCACATTAAGCACTCTATTAACACAATAGCACCATTGAATTTATCAATGCTCATTATTGCGATTAATGGCTTACATTACCTATTTCATGATACTGTCAACAGAACTCTCTTTTACCAGTAATTTCTGCTTTTTATTATCACAAACGTATCCTGTAAATTTCCTTTATCTTCATTACAGGATTTTTATATTTGTCGCGATTAATTGTTTGATGTTTAACTTTTAAGTACATTATATAAGGATGTTTTTTAAAGGCACCGATAAGCTTTAATAATAAGTTCTACAGAGAAAAATCAGTAAAAAAAATGTCCACTAAGCATGCATCGTTTACGAGTTAATATCCATTTTTACATTAAATATATATGATGTATTATTGCTCTCATACTAGGTATGTAACCAATGCATACAGTAATGATACTGTGTACATGTATTTTGTATAATGTTCCAAAAATTAAAATCGAAAAAATTTCTAATTTTTAATGAACATATGAGTGAACGTAATAGGTACAAAATTTTGTTACAAACAGGTAACAACTGATACAGAAATAAGTGTTTCACGAAGCTCCAACAACAGTTCAGGAAATTTGAGGAAAGTAGGCATCAAAGTAAAAAGTTCGAAATGTTCACTATCTGTCTCAATACCGGCGAGCAAACATCCGGTTAGTCTAATCAGCTGGCAAATTTCCGGTCTGCTCTGAATTAGTTGAAACCATTGTGTATCTCTTTTCCAGCTGAGCAATCATAAACCCGTCTGATTGATAAAGCGTTTTCGTTTCGTATGTCCTCCACAAAAAAATCCAAGAATTCAAATCTGGGGACAGTGCAGACCAACCAAGAGAACATCCTGCCAATTCAGCATTGATTGCATGATAAAAATCTCTTGCATGAACCATAATTGCCTCTCGTTTCAAGAGGTAATGTCTCCAAACATCTCGTTAGGTATCTCCGAACGAAATCAAGATACACTTCGCCATTTAACGAAGAACGGAGAAACGATTTTACAGAACAATTATACGATTACCCAAAATATCGGTCCACACGAGAAAACTGAAGTTGGAGGGGTTTCTTTCAACGATTCTCTGTAGGTTTTCATGTACCCGTAAATGCGCATTATATAAATGGTATCTATTTTTTATTTTTATTTTTTTTGTGGGCAAAAAAAAAACATGACTTAACTGCAGCCTTAAAGGAAAATCTGCGACAACTAAATCTTGGATACATTGAAGATGATAGGGTTACAGTAGCTCCTCA
>JAFIDM010131310.1:17898-33679 GCA_023159025.1 Thereuonema tuberculata
GAATGATGCATAATTTCGAGTTTAGCGATGCAAAGATTTCAATCAATCATTTGCAAATTAGAAATTTAGAGCGTAAAGAATAGAAGAATAAAATTAACTTATATTACTAAACATATAGCCAAGCCGGACAGCTATCTGAAACTTAAAATCCCAATACAAATTTCAGAAAACTGTTTCTGTGAATGTACGGCTTCGAATTGCATTCACTTCATCAGCGGCATCTGGTGTTAAATTTTGAAACTAAACTAAAATTTGGAAATCATTAAAACGCATTATTTACAGAAATTTGCTCTTTCTTATTGTAAATATAATTTATGTTTTAATATAAATAAAAAAGAGCAATTTTCCCAATATTGAGTTTAAGTATATAAAAAAATTATAAATAAATAAATTATATAAATACCTTAAAATTAGAAGCAATAGGATATATATATATACTTCAAAATTAGGCTTAATATTGGAATGGCCAAACTCGAATGATGCATAATTTCGAGTTTAGCGATGCAAAGATTTCAATCAATCATTTGCAATTTAGAAATTTAGAGCGTAAAGAATATAAGAATAAAATTAACTTATATTACTAAACATATAGCCCATCCGGACAGATAGCTAATCACAAGAAATAGTAACAATTCTTTGCCGAAAAGTCATTATTCAGATAAAATTTATCTCAATAATCCTATCAATTATTATTTTGAATTAAATTCTCCTTACTCTTTAATAATCCTAAATAGACAAATCCAGAGCAGGCTTCTTCTTAATTGCTCAAAGACATCAGAGGAAAGTCAGTTGCTATCTACAACGAAATGTGTTTCATAAAAAGTTCCATTTGTGAAAATAGGATCTATTTTGACCTCTAAAATCAGCAGAAGTTAGTCGTATTCGATACAGATTATAATCTAGATAGTCAAGTATCACTTCATTTAGCATCATATATTTCACGCTGTTGTTTGTGGAAAAGAAGAGACAACTGTTTTTGATAAGCATTGAGAAGTATTTTCATATATTTCAGCATCTGAAAATAATGTCAGTTTTCGAAATTTTATGATTGTGCAATTCCTTGGATTAATGTTTGGTTTTGGAGTAATGTATTTTGAATTCATACAGTAGAAATCGTATTTTTAGGCAAACACAAAAATTGAATAAAATAAACTACTTGAATAATTGAAAAAACATGACGTTTCGAGATTTTTAAATGGCGTATATTGTTACATGTTAGTTTTAAGCGCACGCCAATCGAATGCATTCCCAAAGCAAACCACGATCACGGGATTGATGGGGAGATGGGTAAGGAAGATGTGAGGAGACTGGTCGGGAAAAGATGGTGCCGTGGAAAGTTAGTCAAGCGGCGGGAATTTACCAATAGCCCGCACCTTTCAGGTAAATAGAAGTGAGACGAAAACAGGAGGAAGATTTAAAGGAAGATTTTATTAGATGATGATAATAAGAATAAATAAATATCTAGAACTACAATTTACAACCGGTCATAGGATCCATTCAACTGTCTGGGAATCGGGAGGGCGGGGGGGATAGAAGAAAGCCGTACGTAACAGTGGGAATCGCCAGTAGGTCCGACAAATCGCCAGTCCGGTCGTCGAGGGGAGATCCTGAATTCTCTATAACTCCCGTGGATGCAGCCGGAACGAGACGTTTCAGAAGTCGGGTCGCTAGGAGGGGCCCTGGAGAAGATCGCGCAAGGTAGTGGTTCTCCAGCAGTCGGTGGTCGAAGGTCAAGCGGCGGAAGGTCAATAACGGTTGGGTACTTGGGAAGCAGTTTCGTATATTCTCTTCCGTAATGGCGCAGCCCGCGTATTTCGGCGCAGGTTTCAGCGATCCGCCGGCTTCAATCAGGGGAAGTCGGCAAATGAAGACACGGACAGGGTTTTTTGGTTACCCGCACCGCACTCCGCGTCAGCCTTGATCGTCTTCCCTCTTCCTCGCCCTCTCACATGCTGTTCTCTTTTCATCTTCGGATCCGGCGTTGTATCCATGGAAGGGTGGCGAAGCATATCCTTTCCCCTCACTGCTTCTGGCACAGCTCTCTTTGTTACATCAGGAGCGACAGTTCCTTTGTTTTCCCTCGGCAGTTCCTTTCTTTTTGTTTGGGAAAAAAAAAAAAAAAATTCGTTTCAAAGAAAAATTGCAACGAAACCGAATTTACAAAAGAATGGGAATCTATATTCAGAAAAAAAAAATCAATATTCACTATAAAGATTTAACATCACTTGTTGACACAAGGCATCGATGGAAATAATTTTAATTATAAAAGCTTTTCCGTTTTTTGTATCAATTCCTTTTAACTTATTTGATACAAAATAAATATAACTGAATAAATGTGAAGCAACGTAATACCCTATGAAATAGTATATATTATTTTTTTAATCTTATCATTTTGTTTGTGTTTTAATTCATCACATAACATTAGAGAGGTTCAGTTTTGAGGGGCTGGGGAGGGAATAAAAAAAAAAAGTGCTCATATTTTATGTTAGATCGTAAATAAGCATTGTACGAAATTTTCAAAAAATCCGTCCAACCGTTTGAGCGTGATATGCTTACAAACAGGCAAACAAAGAAGAAAAATTTTGAATAATAAGACTTGCCCTGTTCAGCCTCTTATTATCAATTGAACTCTTCCTTTGTAGCTTAACTATATTAAAGCCTCTTTTTATACTGAAACAAATAATCTTTTATGGAAGCTTTGCAAGTTTTTCTTTTTTATTTCTGTCTTTTTCTTTTCTTTTTTTTTTTTTGGGGGGGGGGGGGGAGGATTCTAGAAAACGATTTATTTAATGATTTATAAGTGTTTGGTTAGAAAACCCGTCAGACATTAATAACGGCAGGGATGGGACATTCATGCTATAATTCTACGTGACTGCTGTTCGTCACTGGATATATAGGTCAGTAAGTACACAGCAGTTGTAGACAGGGCCATTAAGCCCACGCCACTGCATTCCCACCCGCAGAGAGGTCTAATAAGCGTTCTTTCGTGCAGGTTCGCGCCACATTTCTCTCAGCTGTTTCCAAATAAAACCCTGTATCTCATCCCAGCGCCTAATTCCTAAGTCCAGAACTGCACCAACCACCGGTTGATTTTGTTTGCGTGACCCAATTTCCTGATTACTTGGCGTGACAAAATTTCCTTCGAGCTTAACCTTACCCTAATGTGTTTCCGCATTCGACGTCTCAACGTTATTTTATGGTCCCCACTGGTCCGTTCCACCAATGATATTAGATGTAATCCAATAGCATTTAATGGGCCAGCCAATGAAATAAAGGGTTTTTAGTAAACAGCCCAGCTGTGAGCTTTTGAACTGTCATAATCCTGTTTTCAATATTAATATGAAACGCTATTATTAAATATTAAAATTTTATTGTAAGCGATAGGATTTTAGATGCAAAGCACTTAGCTGAGCTTAGTAAACAACTTTAAAAGCAAAACATGGCTCAAGTGTTTTTTTTTTTTCTAAATTCAGTCAAAAAGAAAAAGAAAAAGATCAATTCTCACAAAGGAATTGTAATTATATGAGACTAAGTTCCGGATTCTTCATGTTCATAAAATCGTATTGAATTACAGTTTCTCTAGATGTTTGTCTTATCTGCGGAAACAACTTCCTCAACGATTATATCCTAAGAATATCAATTAGCCACCGTTTTGATTGAAAAACGTCAATTTGTAAAAGACTGCGTTTTCCTAAGAGAATCCACGTCAAATTTAATTGATTAAATAAAAGATGGCTCTCTTTCTTGGTCCTTCTTCAAATTGTTCTCTTTTGATCTTAGATGTAGATCAGAGTCCTTTAATTCCTTTGGCTTTTAGACGTTATTCTCGAACTCCCTGTTGAATATGAAAACCAATAAATACAGCAATTTATTGTATGCACATATTGTACACAACATCTATGAATGTTTAACTTTCATTCGACAAACTTGGGCTACTTTTAGCTACGTTGATCACAGACTGACAACAACGGATATTTTTTTTTTTTTTGCATTTTGGCTGCTTAAATATAAAAATCAATAGAGATTTCTTTGTAAAAATCATATATATCTCTCATGAATGTGCAGTTTCATTGCGATTTAACATCAAATGATATTTTGGAAGTTTTTGCCCTTAGATTCCTTACATATTGATCGGATATATATCAAAATCAATAGTGATCGTCCTTGCAATAACCTACCCTATTTACAAAGTTTCAGCATTCTAGTATGTATAGTTGTTAAATTATAGTGATCACAGGCAGACGGAACGCGACATTTCAACTTAATTACAGTTTAAAGCTTCTTATTTTTCTCTCCATCTTAAGTCAAAATGTCTGCTTGTCATTTATTTCTATCTTTTCCGCCATTTCTGTTTGTGCCTTTGGCGCTCTAAGCGAAGAAACAAACGAATAGAAATTTGAAAATATTTGCAAGGCTCTTGAAAATACATTTAAAGAAAATGTCGATCGCATACTTTATTGTTATCCCAATCATTTTTTTTTTTTTTTTTTTTTTTGCCTAAATCATTAATTTGCTGGAAATTAAATTGGCGAAGATTTGTTTTTGTAGTTAATTAAAACAGCATTCAAAAACGGTTGTTATTCACAGCCCTGAAGGACATTGATCATCATAATATAAATTCACTCTTTTTTATTTTAATTGCTTTTAATCATTTCAATGTTCCAAATAGATGTCATGTTAATATGGAATCAGTTCAATTCAATCTCGCGACGTCAAATGACATTAACCATTCAACAATCAACTTATGTAATTTGCTAATTTCGTCTGTCTGTCTGTCTGTCCGTAACTCGATATAATTAAGCTATTAAGATAGATCCAAGGTTCGTTGGTAGTTACGGTTAATTTATGCTTTCAATTTATTATGTACATATCTTAGGACGAGAAATTCTGTCATCTAAAGGAAACATGTCATCTAAAGGAAATACAATTTTGTTTATAAAGACGTGTGTTATGGTCTTTTCTAATAATAGGAAGTGTGAATGTTAAAGAATAAATTTAAGAAAAACTGTTGAAAATAAAAACAGATATACTTTAATTCAATAATTAACTAATTAAATAAGTCAATATTAAAAAAAAATAATTATTTTTATAATTACAAGTATACAAATGCAGCAAAAGTTATTTTATTTTGTAAGTTGTTTTATTTTTGTTTTGTTTTGCTTGCTTATAATTATAAACAATCTGAAATTTAGAAGTAATATGGAGAAGTAGGCCTATTGGTATTTGTGAAGTAAAATCTTCGAATTTAAATGCCTTCTTATCCAAGGATACTTGATGACCAGTGTGTGGCATATGCTATATACGATTTACAATGATTTGTCTTTACTTTTTCACTTCGACTGAAATTCACAAAAACATTATAGGTCGGCTTAATATAATAACTTATAATGTTGGTAACTTATAATAACCTATAACTTATAATAACCTACAATGTTGGTAACTTAATAGAAAGAAAAACTTAAAAATAAAATTTACTTTTATTCTTAAAAAATTTTTTATAAGGAAATCCTGGTGTTTTCAAACTTTAAAGTTTAAAGCTAGATTCAAAGTAAAAAAAAAGGTGCAATTCTTTATTATTCCTTAAAACACAGAATTCTTTCAGTTGCTTAATTATTTTTTGCAAACTAGAATTCATCAAATTGTATTGGTTTTAAATTCTAAATCTATCATCCTATTAATAGGCAAAAGTTGTACGGATCTTTGTAAATTTGTAATTTGAAATAATCAATCACAGTGCAGCGTTGGAATACGTCAGGCATGACATCACGCCCATGTTTAAACATGGCGTCTCGAATATTCTTCCCACTTCACCGAGACGGATGGCGATTACACAATTATTATCAGCGTATTGAAATTTTCTTTCCCGCATAAATGAAGTTTACATTGAAATGCATGAAGTTCATGCGTCAAAATTTATCAGAGAGTTTGTAAAACCTCGGTTTTTACATAATTTCGGCTGTTTAGCCACTCGCTCACTAATCAACAAGTAGGGGACAATTTCGAAGCACGTGCCGTCATTGTTGTCCAGACAGGATTATTGATATTAGCTGTTGGACATTCGTTGTTGTTATTGCTATTGTTGAAACTGGTAAACCAACTTTTTATTTTATTTTATTTTATCTTAACAAAAATTTGGCTTAGTCTTTCAAATTATATGTGGGCTGTTGCGGAAGTCATGGCTTTTAAAAAATGAATTTAGAACATATTTTTCAATCTTGTGTTTTTCAAAAATGTGGAAATTGTTTTACTTCCATGAATATTTCACGGGTCGCAACTAGTTACTTTTATTCAGCATCCTCTCTCTTTGTGTTGCCAAGCAAGAGAGAAGTCGTTCCTTTCACAATGAAGCTGCTATGAACACCCCATGGATACAGAACATCCACTGCGATTGTCTCCTTAAGGTTCAGGAATCAAACTCTACTTCAGATCAATTCCCCACCCTCTTCATGTTCTTTTATTTTATTTATTTTATTTTTTTATTTATTTATTTAATAATAAATGTATACATTCAGTCCTACGAGATACCACTAATGGTGGATCTGTATTTTAATTCATATATGATATCATATATATCATATTTTTAATGACACAAAAAAATTTTCTAATTTAGCATTATTTTTTCATTTAATTCATATGTAATTTTAATAAATTCATTAACTTCAGGCAGTGCTAAAACCTCAAGAAATAACATTAATACATTAGTACAGTAGAAAATTGGTCATAAAGTCACTTTCACTTCTAGAAGTGTAAATAGATCTATCAGTCTACTACAGTGTAAATTAACTAATTAATGAATTTCAAAATATCTTAAGTAATGACTGTCTTCTTACATGCAACTATGTATAATAATTTTCTATATTTAGCACAGTGTAATGGTCGAATAATTTTTTGAAACGTAGACATTTTTCAAGTGTTTTAGATCGACCTTTTAAGAGCCTTGGTTTAGCCAAAGATGACCCTGTTGTTTTAGTGTTGCCAAGACGACAATAACGTCAGTCTTCAAAGGAGAGAAATTGCAAGAGTCAGCTTTGTGCTTTCTATCTCTACTCTTATGACAATCGCAAGAAAGAAAAGAACAGATGTATTCAGGAACAAACCAATTTAGCAAATTGCTAGTTCTCTTCCATGTTTTTTCTATGCCTTATAATTCGTGCCTTGGTAATATTGATAAAGCAAATAGTAAATTACCGTATTGGCCCGAATATAGCACGACCTCGAATATAACACGGCCCCCAATTTTTCGAAATCATTTCAAGAAAAATAAAACAAATCAAAAGAAAATGCAAGACTGCGAAAATAACGCGAGTGCTGTTTTTGAGATTGTATTTTCGGAAAAAAACCTCGCGCTATATTCGGGCCATTACGTATATTTCTGCTATTTCTTTTTTTTTTTTTTTAATTCTGTGGATATTTCTTTTAGCAAAACTTTGTTTATGCAAAATACAGTAAAACCTCGTTAAGTCGTCACTCAAGGGACCGAACATTTTTGACGACTTAAGCGGAGTGACGACTTAGGCGGAGTGGGAAATTTTTGAAAGAAAAAAAAACCAAACTGAAATACAGTATTTTCATGAATTGCTGTAGGATTCGGTGAGAAAAACAAGATTTTCGGAAATCAATTCATGCAAATGAATGAGTAGAAAATAAAAAAAAAAAAAAAAAAAAAACACTTTTTATAGTTACCACATTTTAATCGTTTTAAAAGAAAGGCAATGTCTGTCTCTGAAACGTTCCAGTCAACCATTGCTGCCGCCGAAATCTTCAATGTTCAATTCCTTGGCAATTTCCATGGCTTTTTCTTTGAGAATCACGGCAGAAATCGGCACATTTTGCGATCTGGCATATTTTAGCCAACTAAAACCTCGATCTCGTCAAACTTCGATTTCCTCCTTCTCTTTCGTTTGTCTTTGCAGTCAGCTACTTCAGTTTCGATGAAAGAATATCGTTTAATGTAGTCCTGGGAATATGGTGTTCTTTGGCAAAAGCTGTTTTCAAAACATTTGATTTTTTCAAAAAGTGCAATTGTCTTTTTTTTTCTTTAAAAGATAACGAGGTTAGTTTTCGTTTCCCTGACATGTTAGAAATGTAATCAAACCACGAAATTGGAAGATTAAAAAATAGCCCTTATAGCGGAGCTTATTCGCTATGAAATGAAATCACACTCACAAGTCAGTAGCGGCCAAGAAAAACAAGAAACAAACACTCAGTAGCGGCTTGACAAAGAGTCGCGGCGAGAAGTATATAATTTCCCAAGTGAATTTCCCACGGGAAAATTCCCCGTAAAGACTAGGCTTTTTTAGAGTGAAGGGGCGGGGCTGAAAAGATAGCAGGCAAAATTGAGAATAAAGATGCTGTTCGGCAGTTTTGAGGGTGACGAGTTATCCGGAGTAGAATTAAATTTGGTGACGAGTAAAAGAGGGTTATTTAACATTATTGTCTATGAGACTTTGTCGGGATCAAAGGAAAACGACGACTTAAACGGAGTGACGACTTATCCGGGTGACGACTTAACGAGGTTTTACTGTATAACTAAAAAGAAATGAGGTTAACTGGTGGATAGAAAAAAAATAAAGAACTCTCAAAATGGTAGCTTCATTTTTAAGTTTTTCTAAAATAGATTTATTAAAGTATTATGTTTTAAAGGTAGTATTGAAAAAAATGGATGTAATTCATGCTGTGTAAGGGTAGTTTACAATTATAAAATCTAATGAGAAGAATAAGTATTTAGAAAGAAAACATCCGTTTAGCATATAATAACTTTTCTAAGCTAAGTCGAAAATAAATTATTTCTATTACATTTATAACGACTGCTTTTGTTAAGAAGTCATTGTTTTTTTCATTGAAATAGTTCTTCCATTTAAAACATCTATAAACATCAAATTAGCCCGGCAATAGGTTCGTGAAAGCGTTCGTCGAATTGCTTACAATTTGTCGACTAGAAATCACTGTTCCTTCAGCTAGTATTCAGAATCTCCCATCATGTCCACCATTACAGCGGCGAAGGGTCTTACAACGGTTTTTTTTTTATTAACTGCTTCACGCTTGATTTGATAAATAGTATTTGATAAATAGAAGAATTCAAACTTATTTGGAAGGTCTGTTTGAGTCGGTTTTAAAATTTAGTTTAAAAGCAATCAATAGAGCACATTTTTCATGATTCTTTCTGAAACTTCGTTATTTTTTCGAGTCGTCTAAGAGAACAAGTTCAAAAATATTGGTGCACCTGTTACGTTTGCAAGATGCATCTAATTAATGATTATGGAAACTATAAATCTAATCATTATAGGAAATTATTACCACAACAAAAAATACTTATTCGCAATACTTATTATAGGCAAGTTATTATTGGAATATTTAGAGTCAATAGATATAAATTAGTACTCAGTAGTATGCACTGAAATAAAATTATAAATTTAGATGACTATACTGTAGGTGTCCAATGTATGTTCACGTATGTCCACAGAACTTGCATTATAATCTTATGAGATTTTAAATTGTTACATTATTTTAAATTGTTAACTAAATATTTCATTTGACAATAATTCGAACTATGCATTTACTTATTTGGTGTTTTCATTTTTCTTTGTGGTTGCTAATAACATTAGTAAATTTTTCTTTATTATCAATGCTTGTTTATTTATAAAGTTTTTGGAATTTAAAATAAACAAAAAGGTATGAGCCATAGCAGCCTTCGTGCATCAGGGGGAGCCGAAAGGTTTAGCCTCTGGAGTTTCAATGCCCTTGGGGATTAGTTGAGATTTGGTGATCATCCCAGTGCTCTTAACCTCGGGAAAGAAACACGGTTTTCATTTTGCAGAGGACAAGGTGAAGGTCACCGGGGAGAATAATTTTGAGATCGTTCAAGTATTATGTAAGCACATTTTCAGTCATTTTAGACACCTCCACCCCCTTCTAATCAAAAATAAACTGATACTCGAACCCCCCCCCCTCCTTCCTTTGTGCTTACGTAAGATTTGCCAAATCACTAACAGTAAATACCAGTGAATAATAAATTAAAACAGTCAAAATTATATCAAAATTTTAACGCTTGAATGTTTGTCTGTCTTACGTAAGCATTGCTGTGACCCCCCCTCCCCCTTGTCAGCAAAAATAAGCAAAGCTTGACTCCCCCCCTCCCTTGAATGCTTACCGTAATACTTGAACGGCCCCTTACGAAGAAATCGCCGATCTCCGTGGGGGATTGAACAGTAGTACATCAGTAACTTACACCACTGGATCATCCACAAATAACATTTATACGCCTGTTAAAAAAAATCTTATACATATCTTTTTTCATGGTCTTCCTCTTGGTCACTTTCCAGCTATTATTCCAAGCTATCTATGATATCCTGTTTTCTTTTAATTCTTTTGAATTCCGGATCTTTTTAATCATGTAACCCTCAGATCCTTCATTTTCTTCGTCCAAATTCCAGTAGATATTTAGATTTGTCAACTGTATACATTTATCTTAAGTGTCTTTCTTTGTTGCATATTTTCATTATTTTCTATAGTCCTTCCTCGGTGTTTGTGTTATGACTACATCATCTGAATAAAAACAACTGTTAATTGAATTAATGTGAAATTCTAACTGAGTTATAACTTATTAAGAGAATCTCTTCAAATACAGTATTAAAATAATAAAATATAATAGAATTTAATTTAAATGCCGATTTAAATTTGTAATTAATCTTGTGGTTCTGCAGTATCAAACTTAGCTTTTGCTCAAAATTTGACATTGGCTGGTGTTTTCAATGCTAGTCAATTGGAACTGATGGCCCAATTATAGAAGCTTATAATTCCAAACATCTATCGAAATGTTGTTTCCCAGTTTTCCAAAGAAAAAAAAATGTAAGCCGTTGTAATTCTGAAGAATTTGATTTCTTTTCTTAAAGATTACTGTGATTCAAGAAGGCTCATTCTTGTTTCCCACAAACTAAAATAGCTGCGTTTTTATTGCCGTATGTGAATAACCATATTCAATAAACTACGAAATTATTAATAGAGAAATAAACTAAAGCCTTTTCTTTTAATTCACTTGTAAATTCTCAACAATCAATATCTGATGTTATTTTATTTATAAAAAGAAAACTATAGAAACCGAAGTCAAACATTTCAATTTCTTTTCATGTCCAACAATGCTTCGTGGTTGTGAGCTACGATTTAATTGCACTTAGAAACTTGATGGTGAACTTAATTTCTCCGCAGTGGAAACTTTAAAGATAGATTGTTTGTATTCGACGGGTATTGTCATTGGCAAATATGGAGAAGCCAAATTTCATGACTTTAAAACGCAAAGGAAAAAAAAGTTTTAAGAAAAATAGTTCAGAAGCTTTTTATTTAACATTTCCTTCTAATCTTTTAAATAATATTCTTCTATTCTTTGAGACGACTTTATAATGGAAATTTTGAACTTGCGCTTTGAGTGTATTATTACTTAGGAAAAAAGTATTCAATCGAAAGTCTTTAATTAATTTTGAACCATTGAAATTCTATAAGCCTTAGCTTTATCTTTCTTTGAGGTCTGCAAAAATGATTTTTCCGTGTTGTAGATTATTCAGACAAGTGAATAAAAGAATAAACTTCCGAATAACCTTACGATCATATAAGAGAAGACATTAAGGCTTGAATGAAAATGGCTTTAGTCTTGTGTTCAATTTACTTTATTTAAAAATTCAAAAGATGTATTGTTTCAATTCAGTCAATTTTAAATTGATGCTACATTAATTAAACTTTCCTTTTCATAAATGACTCAATCAAGTTACTTTTTTATTTTAATAACTTATTTTTACAAGTGAAGTCAAATGAATAAATTAAATATGTCAAATTTCAGTTATTTATTTTTTTTTGAAGTAACAGAAGTAGAAAAAGAAACAAAGGCAACCCAATCTCTGCTCCTTTACTAATGAGACATCAATACATAAATCACCTTTTTCTTAATTGAAGAGGAACGACCAAAAACCCAGATAATGATTACCACCAAATCTCATCTGGTCGTGGATTGAAAAAGACAACATCAAAGCTACGTCAAAATCAACAAGAAGCAATTTAGAGCACCACAAGTATCGTCATTGTCAGTTGGTCTGAACCTTTTGTAGGCGAAAAGATGTTTTTTTTCATTCTTATTATTATGATTTAAATCTAAAGAAAGTTGGAGCTCCAATTACAGAGATAATCATAGATAATCCTGAGAATTAGAGCTCTAAACTCGCTGTTAAATGTATACAGCTCTACAATATTGCCTGCACAACATCATAAAAGCAACTTCATGGTAAACTTCTATAGTCCGTATTTAAGTGCTAACAATGATTTTAACAATTTAACATATCTATGCTTTCTTTCTATTAGGTCACCTTACAATGACTAGTGCTAACTAAAAATTACTTTTACGATAATCTAACATTAAGAAAGCAAGCATCAATATCACTGCCATCTCATCTCCGAACATTTCCTTTACCTAGGAGTTTAGGTCCCCAATATGCGGGAACAACCACACACAGAAAAAGATACCTACAAAAGGCGAGCTAGTAGTGCTTTATCAAAGACTGACAGTTGGCATTCAATCTCTTCATTAAAGAGGTTTTAATTTCAGATTTCAAAATCAATTCGATGCCATCGGATACCATTTTGAAGTAAAAATGAACCTCGTGACTCCTCGCAGAGAAAATTAGCGCATGAAGATGACAAAAAATCCAATAGAAAAACATTACAACTGAAATAATGGAATTCTATCGATGTTTTAACAATGCTTATTAATCTTTATAGCAAGCTTTCATCTGATTAAAATTAATTGGATTAAAGCAACTAAAGTAAAGAGCAAGTATTTCATTAAAATAGATAATTTTCAATCTATCAGATATTATAATTTAAAAATGAAATAACATTTTTCGTATGTATTATTTTCACGAATTTAAAAAAAACAAATAAAAATAAAAAAAAAAAGCATGAAAATAGATTTTAAATAATATTTTGTTAATATCTTTGTTATTTTTTTTTTCTTCTTACAGTTAGTCGATCCAACAGTGAGGCTCACTTTGTGGTAGGGGTGATGATCGTCTTGGGTTCTGCGTTCGTGGGCGCGGCTGCCTATTGCGCTTACCGACGTCTGATTGCCGGGAAGCTCGTCCATCCACATCCTGAGCTTATGTCATCGAATGCCAGCATTCCATGCGGAAGCGTTAAGATAAGTCACAGTCTCCCAGACATTAAAGAAGAATTGCAGAAGGAGATGGTTTGGCAAAGCACAGCCAGCAAAAAGGTAATGTTAACATCATCAGTATGCGAATAAATAGCGTTTAACGCCACAGAAAAAAAAAAGTTGTAAAAAAATTATAATCAATTCCCGAAACAGCTGCTGAATATGCATCAATTGATTATTTGCGAAAGGACAATCTTTGATCCAACTGTTTGTTAATAATATACGTTTAAGAACTATATGAGCTTTAAGCAATATACGATGTAATTCAAGTAAGGAATCTTAAATTTAAATAGCGCAGAAAGTAAGAGTAGTGACCCTTTAGACTCCTCTGTTACTGCTATTTAATTTGTTAATAATTAATTTCAAGTTAGTATCTAAATTATATTTTAGAAAGTTTGGTTACACATCATTATATTTCAAAATTAAGAAACTACGAATACGAAATTTATATAGTATTAATATGGTCAAAGCGTGGTAGTTATACTTTCAGTAGCTCCATCATATCTGAATTCAGAATCTGCTTTAAATTACGGAAAGGTGTTGGCCTAAATTTTTTATCATTGACAACATCTGAACTAAAATTAAGCTGATGTAAATAATTTTTAAATGGTGTCATTCGCGTGTAACCGAAACTCTGACACAAGCTCTTAGTTGATTCATTGGATATTAAGTAAAAAAAAAATCAAATCACTTTTCTCAACTATACTTTCATATCTCATCATTTCATAAGTCGTGGATAGAGAACATCATGAAAAAAGGATTTAATAAAAATATTTAATTATGTACACTACATGTTTCGCAGTAACGAACTGTATTTTCAAGTGAATAACATTAAAATAATACAAGAATACACTACATCAAGTTTTAAAAACAATGAACAACAATTCTTAAGAAACAATAAACAAGATGAAACTCAATGATAACAAAAAGCCTTTAAGAACTTAAATTAAAAGATGACAACAGATTTAAAAATGTACAGAAAAACCGATAAAGACAACATAACATAATTAACATCGAAATAAACTGGTAACGTCAGGAATTTCAAATTTCCGGTTCATTAATTTAATAGAATTTTTTTTAGTATAAAAGGCCTCTTTTACTTGTAATTTTTGATATTTTTTTGATATATCAAAAATTACAAGTAAAAGAGGTCTTTTATACTAAAAAAATTTTAATTAATGAACCGAAAATTCCTGATGCTATCAATTTACTTCAATGTTAATTATGTTGTCTTTATCGGTTTTTCTGTACACTTTTAAATCTGTTGTTATCTTTTAATTTAAGTTCTTAAAGGCTTTTTGTTATTATTCAGTTGCAATTTCATCTTGTTACATTGTTTCTTAAGAATTGTTCATTGTTTTTAAAATTTGATATATTTTATTCTTACTTCTGGTAAAAATCCCAATAAAAATTTAAAAAAGTCTAAAATTACCAAAGGTAATTGTCGTCATTTAAAAACATATGTCTAGGACGTTTCAATCTGCATGCAGATTATTTTCAACTGTGTGTTGGCTTGGAGGGGTTGTGTTTCTATAGGTTCTGATGACGTGATTGGATAGTTCGCTATTGATAGTAGTATATTCTTGTATTATTTTAATGTTATTCGCTTGAAAATGCAGTTCGTTACTGCGAAACATGTAGTATACAAAATTAAATATTTTATTAAACCCTTTTTTCATAATGTTCTCTATCTAATACTAATGGGTATCTTTACAGTCTTACCTTATAAGTTGTGGAACAAGTATTTTATATTTAAAACTTGCCAAAATCGAATAATTTTTTTTTTAGATAAACTAGAAGTGGATGTTCATGAAAATAATGAGGAATGGATTGGGATTAAAAGAGGTAGGAAGCATCTAATATTTAAATAAGAAGAGATGAGAAAAGAATGAAAATTAATAGCAAAGATATGTCTTCTTCAGCTTGGTCCCTTCACATGTGACGTCTCTGCAGCGGATTCTTTCTTCTATTCTTCCTATCAAGTGATAATTACTCTTCCAGTCAATGTTACGACAGCAATTGATGGAAGTCGATGTCGAACGTCTAAGATCTAGTTTTAAAGCTTTTATTCACTTATCTCTCCTTACATTGGCGTTAGCTTTGCCTATTGAAATGGTATGTCTTAAACTGCCTTTATACCACAATTACCCAAATATTTCCATACTTCAGCCTGGATATAGTCAGGTCCTACTGCTTTACCATTCTTCATTTTATCAAGGGCTTCTTTCACCTCAAGAGTTGTCCCACAAGGAATTGCCCCAGAACAGCGCTTCATCTTTGATTATTATACTCATTCCCCTATCATCATTCAATTATTTTTGAAAATACTCCTTCCATCTGTTAATTATCTCATTTTTTTGAAACAGTAAGGAACCACTTTAGCAACGTTGCCGAATAAGCATCTTTACATTGCGGTCTATTTGTCCTGCTATCCTAAGGACCCTATTTATCCCTTTTCAACCATTAAGGGTCTTCTATAAATCTGATCGTGATCAGCTTTAGCTCTATCCACTGCCTTTTTTGCTTTCTTCTTAGCTCCTCTATATTCACTTCAACTATTTTCGGATCCATCTTTATTCCACCTTT
>JAFIDM010131455.1:571-12217 GCA_023159025.1 Thereuonema tuberculata
TCTATCTTAATAGAAAAACTCTTTGTACTAATTATTAAATCTATCTTCATCAAAAAACTCTTTATACTAATTATTGAATCTATTTTAATAAAAAAACTCTTGTACTAATTATTAAATCTATCCTAATCAAAAAAACTCTTACACTAATTTTAAATCTATCTTCATCAAAAAACTCAAATTTTTTTTTTAAAAATAACTACTAGATAGCCTGTTTCGGCTTTGGCTTACTGTTGCTACTGCAATAAGGCCCACTTTGACTACCCATGTCTATAATATTATATTCAATATATGTATAATGTATTGCTGGCTTTTTTTTTTTGAGTTTTTAAATGTTGTAAAGAAATTACGGATTATTACTGAGTTTAACAAGAATAGTTGTTCAAAAAATTTTAAGTAACGAAAGTAAAATTATGTGGATAGGCAATTAAAGTGAATTTTATAGTAAAAAAAAGCACTGTTTACAATTGAATCTAATTGCTTTAAAATTAGTATGTCTTAAATTAGAAATAAACCGTAAAAGAGTTTTATCTTTTCTTACAGTAAACAAAATAAAAATTCATGTTAGCAGTAAACAAAAACTAGAACAATAATGAAAAAGAGTGAAACCTATTTCTCAAAAATTATTATGACCTTTGCTCTTATTTCGTTGCAACTTAACTTACCATCTTTTTGTTATCGAGATTTTCATCAAAGTGGCATTAATTAAAAAAAAGAAACAAAACGATGTTAAAAGAAAATAAATTCAAATCTAGGATGAGAAATTGAAATTTGTAACATCACATAATTATGAATATTGATATATTAATTACACAGTGTTTTTTTAGTACTTGATGGTAATACCAATGAAATGCTATTCTTTATTAAATGTTAAATTACTATCCGTACAATGCAAAAAGTAGGATACATGGAATAGCAGTAATATCTTAGAATAGCTACTTACAGGATCCTATTTATTGAAGGATATTAAGGAAAAACAAAAGATAACTGATTAAATCAAAACAATTTATGGTAAAAATCAATGTAAAATTGTCTATTTGTCATAAATTTCTTTAAGCAGGCCTATAGTTGATATCAATGCTCACCATCTATTTTTTCCAAATGTGTAAAAGAAAATCGAGAAAGAAACCGAATTAATGTTGTGATTGACTTTTCAAAGAATAGTAAAAATGTTTATCTGATATCTGATTCTGCTAATTCGATACAATAGAATTTGCAATAGACCTATAATTATAGTAGGTGTAATAGCAATTTATTTTTAGAGTGAATTTATGATACCAAAAGAATTTTACAAAAAACTTATGTTTTTAATTTATGAATATTGACAAATTAGTATAATATTGATATCAGTGCTCAACATCTATTTTATCATATTGAATATGATAAAGAAAATAGAGAAAGGAATCGAATTTAGCTGTTATGTACAGTTTTAGAAAATAGCTTTTCCTGATATTTCATTGTTACTGAAATTAGGATTTAATGTACAAAGTAAGATTCAAATGAATTCCATGAAATAATAAAACATAACTGCTTCAATCAAAACAATATATGGTAAAAATCAATGTAATATTGTGTGTTTGTCATCAATTTCTTTAAATACAGTTTATAGCAATGCTTACCATCTATTTTTTTCAAATGTGTAAAAGAAAATCGAGAAAGAAACCGAATTAATGTTGTGATTGACTTTTCAAAGAACAGTAAAAATGTTTATTTGATAACTGATTCTGCTGATTCTATTTACAATAAATATTCAATATTTTAATAATAGAGGCAACAGTCATCTACTTATAGAGTGAATTGATGAGAAGAAAAATATTATTTACACTAAAGCTGTTCAGATGTTTAGGAAACAATATATTTTTAACAGTTATGTATCCCACCAGTGGCCTGTGTTGCCCTTAAGTTCGCTGGAAGAAAGGTTCCAAGCGTCGTCTAAACTACATGAAGAAGGTGAGACGCTGGGAGATAAAACACCAGACACCCTCCAGAGTAAGAAACTCGGCATCCATTCTACAAAAGTTTGGGTGGACTGTAAGACTCGTCTGGAGAGGGAGTGGAAAAAAATCCCCTACTTCGGCCCGGTATTGAAGCCGACTCCTCCAGCCCTCAGACAAGTGCATTATCACTTTATTTTCTTTAGTCGGTCATAATTCGTTTCTCACGTTTTTTAGTAGGCTACAAACAATAAATTTAAGAACTGTCTAAAATTCGTTGAATGAATACTTACGCCACCCTATTTATGAATTTAGAACAAAGAAAAACAGAATATTTAAATACAACGCATATGTGATAAATGAACATGAACTTATAATAATCTTTTCATAATCAATTTCGGATATTTTACACTTGAAATTTAATTTCACTCTCGCCTTACATTTATTTTATGTTTTGTTCAACTTTTGTGTAATTATTTTAATTTCTTAAAAGTTATAATCATAAAACATAGATTTTAGTTTTGAATACGAAAACCTACTTCACAGATACAATTATACGAGGTGTTTAAAAAAAGGGTTTCATATTTCACTGGTAATAGGATTGACCAAAACTAAAACAAAAAAAATGTCTGAGGAATATTTAAATACATTCCTATTGAGTTATAAACCAGTCTTCATCATCGATACAGAAGATGCTGTATGGGATTCTCATTCAGTGTCACACATCCTTCTTTTCTACGACCGGGAGAATCAAGAAGTTTAGAAAACATATTTGACTGATTTGCTGAAATGCCTTGAATACATGTCGCTGTAGTGTTTGAACATCATCGAAGTAATTTGAATATAACAAGGTATTTAAGAGTCCCAATAGCCTAAAATGTAAGGAAGGTTAAGGCCAGGGAATCGGACAGGCCAAACTACTACGCCTTTCCGACCAATCCAATGCCCACAAAATGTCTCCGATAGGTATTGTCGGAAGATGAGTAGAAAATTGTGCATGAACTACATCCATTTCAGAGATGGGCAGGTCCTCTAGTAGAGCAAGTATTTCGTATGACAGGGAATGGTAACAAACCGCATCTGTTAATCTGTTCTAAAGAAAGCTGATACATCCATTCCAGAATTGCTTGAGGATCTTCATCTGACCACACGAGTATATTATAGTAATTGATAATTCCTATCCTTCTGAAGACCGCATTTCCAAATGGCTGTTTACTATTTAAACTGCATAGAATAAACCTTACTGCCCTCTGTTTACAAGAATCTCATACTGGTACATACAGCCTCAACACTTGCTTAGAAATTACTAGTATATGAATGACTACAAACCTTTAAATACTCGTTTAATTATTGTTCTGCAGAGGTAACACAACCAATAAGAAGAGGGCAATGAGCTGCAATAGGCAGACCAACCTAACCATAGAAACAACCAATAGAAAAATAACATAGATCTAAGAAGAAGGTAGCCTATTATCTTCGAATTTTAATTGTTGGACCCACGTTTATTTCTTGTTTTGATGACGATTATCTGCAAGGAAATATGTAACCCTTTTGTGGTTGAATTTTACAAGAACAGTAAATTGTTTTTTGTATCTGATTCGATGCAATAAAATTTTCATCTATTGTAAGGGTTACTATACGAAAAACATTTTATTTAGAGTAAAGTTGTCGTTGATTTAAAAAAAAAATACAGAAAAAAAAACATTATTTTATAAAAAATAATACTTTTAAAAAATTTATAAAAAAATTAATATTTGTGTGAATTATTAATATAAAAAAAATTAAACATTGTTTTTCGTCTTTTCTGACAGAGAAAAATATGACATGGAACCAACGAAGAATTCAATTGAGAAAATTTTAGCATTGAACAAAGAAAATTGAAACCAAGAAATATAAAAGTCAAGATTTTAAAAAGAGTTTTTTTTTAAATATGTACCTTTTAAATTTTTATTCAAACTTTTAAGATTAATTAATTAGGTGCTATAAATATTTAAATGTGTGGTAGTTATGTTTGATTTATCGTTGTTTAATACGACATATAAAAATGAATTTTAAAAGGTGAGAAATTGTTAAAAAAATTTATAGTACTTTGTCACTTCACTTCATAACTAATCATGTTGTTTATTGAGAAGTGAAAGAAAGGAAAATTCACTCAAGAAAAAATGGAAATAATATTAATTAGAATTAGAATTTTTTCTATTTTTTTTAATTAATTGGAATATTGGTCAAAATATAGATTTCAGAGTTAATAAAAGTCTTAAAAATTTACAACTACTTTGAAAACAATAGTATTTGCAATAGGTAGACCGACCTAACGATAAACACAACCAATACGAAAATAACACAGATCTGAGAAGAAGGTAGCCTATTACCTTCCTGGATATTCATTGTAGGATTCATGTTTATTTCTTATTTTGATTAAGACTATTTGCTCTGAAAACATGTAACCCTTTTGTGATTGAATTTTACAAGAACAGTAAAATGTTTATTGTATCCGATTCGATGCAACGAAATTTTCATCTATTGTAAGGATTATGTTACGATAACAAATGTATTATTTATAGTAAAGTTGTTGTTGATTTTGAAAAGCTACAGAAAAAAAAAATATTTTATAAAAAATAATAATTTTTAAAAATATTTATAAAAAAATTTAATATTTGTGTGAATTTTTAATATAAAAAAATTAAATATTGTTTTTCTTCTTTTCTGACAGAGAAAATTTGACATGCAACCAACGAAGAATTCAATTGAGAAAATTTTAGCATTTAACAAAGAAAATTGAAACCAAGAATAAGTTATAAAAGTCAAAAATTTAAAAGATTTTTTTTTTTTAAAATAGGTAACTTCTAAATTTTTATTCAAATCTTTAACATTAATTAATTGGATGACATAGATGTTGAAATGTGTGGTACTTATGTTTAATTTATCGTTGTTTAATATGACTTATAAAAATGAAGTTTAAAAGTCGAGAAATTGTTAAAAAAATTTATAGTCCTTTGTCGCTTCACTTCATGACTAATCATGTTGTTTATTGAGAAGTGAAAGAAAGGAAAATTCACTCAAGAAAAAATGGAAACAATATTAATTGGAATTTTGTTGTTTCTGGGGTCACTTCCGAGCTGGGAGTGGCTTCCACTAACTAGGTCTTGCCTTTCTGATTTGGTTTAGGGCGAGGGTTGGGCTGATGAGTCCGAAGAAGGACGAAACGGCCGTCCCCAACTCCTTCCCGAAATCTAAAATCAGAAAGGCAATTTCCTCTTTTGTTCAGGTGCTGTTTCTCCTTTTCTTTTCTTATATTACTTAAATATTAATTGGAATATTGGTCAAAATATAGATTTCAGAGTTAATGAAATTCTTATACAACATCTTTGAAAACAATAATATTTTCTAACTTACCATCTTTTTATTTTCAGATTTTCAACAAAGCAGCATTAATAGAAAAAAAAAGAGAAAAACATTAAAAGAAAATGTTAACTCAGATCTGGAGTTATTTATCGTAATTTTCTCATTATATTTTTCAAAATTTAAAAACAGTAGTTAGCGGTTTTTTTAGTAGCCTATTTTATAATAACATCAATAAAGTGCTTTCAATTATTAAATAGAAAGGATAAAATCAAAATGTAAATTCTATAAATTATGATGAGTTTTTTTTTTAGTACGTAATTTAATATTATCTATTGATACGTGTTTTATAAATTGTACTAACGTAATTTACGAAACAATTACTTGAAGCGCACTTTTTCTAGAAATACTTGTATTATTCTTAATATTATTTAAACTTCAAAATTTAAGTGTGAAGAATTTAAATAAGTTTCGACATATTTAAATGAAAATAAAAAGTTGCATACAAAGTTGAAATTGGAGAATAAGATAAGCAACATTCTTTAAGTTCATAAATTTCTTTTAAGCATTGACGATAATGATATAACTTGCAATTCTCTAAAGATACCATTTTCAATTTTTCCGAATTGAAACAGCGATAGTTACCGATGAATTTAACGACATCAGATTTATAGAATAAATATTAATTTGATATTTATAGAATAAATACTAATTGCACCATAAATATTCATTTAGAGTAAGGAAAAGGAATTGGTGAAATTAAATGAAAGTTTAACAATAGAAAACTGAAATTACTTGTTTAATGTGTTTATATTCAACTTAATTAATCACGGTTGGAATTATCAGTTCATTAATTGAATGATGTTGCAGGAACATTTGAAAAAAACCTGGCTTGAGAAATTTTATATTAAATTTTATAATAGTTTATCATTAGCTTATTTAATTAAATTTAATTTATTTATCCGCAGGGTAATCACGTTTTAAAATACCAACATTTAAAATAGTGACTTTTGACTTTTAATACAAAAATAAAGTATTGCTTTTATAGGATTCGCAAGGAGTTTGTTATTGAATATAAAATTTTTAGAAGTAATGTATAGAGATTAACAATAAACTTATGATGATAAAGCAACGTTTTTAATGGGAAATTATTTCTTATAGAAATTAAAAATTTGAATGCAACATCCATCTCCCTAAAATTTAAAATGTAAGAAGAAAAATATTAATTGGAATATTGGTCAAACAATAGATTTCAGAGTTAATGAAATTCTTATAAAGTTACAACTTCTTTGAAAAGAATAGTATTTTCTAACTTACCATCTTTTTATTTTCAGATTTTCAACAAAGCAGCATTAATTGAAAAAGAAATAGAAGAACATTAAAAGAAATGTCAACTCAGATCTGGAGTTAATTATCGACATTTTCTCATTATATTTTTCAAAATTTAAAAACAGCAGTTAGTGGGTTTTATAGTAGCTTAATTTATATTAACATCACTAAAGTGCTTTCAATTAGTAAACAGAAAGGATAAAATCAAACTGTAAATTCTATAAATTATGATGAGTTTTTCTTTAGAACGTTATACAGTCGGACCTCTATTTAACGAACCTCTATTTTGCGAATTTCTCTATTTAGCGAACTTTTTTTTTGGAACCAAGAACATTTTGCTAATTCCTTCGTAAAATAACTTCCAAATAGCGAAGTGCATTTTCGATTTAACGAACTTTTTCGTGGGATCTATTTTTTTTTTCTCCTTGAAATCTTTTTAGAAGGCGCCAATCGCTGTCATTCTTTGCTTTCAACCAGGAAGTCATGATGCAGAAATAAAAAAAAATCATCGTATGATGAAATGCTAAAATCATTTGAAACAATCCGCCGCGGATTACAATTTGACGAAAATACGCCTGAAGGGTTTTTTGGTGCATTGCAAAAGTTGTGAGACGTACTATGAGCGAAAATACTTTTTCAAAAAATCCGACTTAATTAGTAAAATTTAAGTACGCATGTGGTAATGTATGCTTTATGTCATTAAAATCATTACTTTTCTTAATAATATTTATTGTTTATGTATTTTAAATCTGTTCTATGTAGTTTAAAGTAATTTTAAAAGGTGAATCTCAATTTAACGAATATTCCATATAACGAACTTTTTTTCGGGATTTAGCGACTTCGTTAAATAGAGGTCCGACTGTATAGTATTATCTAATGCTACGTGTTTTATATATTGTACTAATGTAATTTATGAAATAAGTATTTAAAACGGACTTGTTTAGATTTACTTGTGTTATTCGTAATATCAAACTTCAAAATTTGACATTTAAACTGTGAGAAGAATTTTAAGAAGCTTTCGATTTATTTAAATGAAAATAAAAAGTTATATACAAAGTTGAAATTGGAGAATATTATTGGCAACATTCTTTTATTTCATAAATGCTTTCATTTAATGGGAAAATTAAATTATTTCTTATTCACATTAAAACTAAACAGCAACTTCCATCTCCCTAAAATTTAAAATGTAAGAAGAAGCTGACGAATATTTAATATTATTAGAGTTAACTTTTCATTTTTCAAATAATCCAATGACGAATTTGGAAAAAGACTAGGAATATTTTAGAAAGATAACAACAAAGAATAATTTAAAAAATATAAACCTAAGTTTTGATCACGAAAAAAAATGTTAAATTTATGAATTGACTTAATTTCAAATTTGTTTTAAAGTTTTCAATTGCTGTAAAATTTTTGACGATTCCATATAAAGTCATTACACTATTTGAACATTATACTAGTATTTCCTCAATTAATATCTTTTTTATTTCGATTTTTAGCGAAGAATGATTGAACAAACATGGAAATAGAAGAATATTAAAGCAAATTTCAATTTAAATGAAACGAAATATCTAAATTTTGTTCTGTAGTTGAAATAAATGAAATAGATGATTTTCAAAGTATTTTGTATCACAATAACTAATTAAATACAGAAACAGTAATTTGTAGTTTAGTGGTTAACTATTTACTCCGCTCGTTTCATTTAACCAGATATAGTGAATGCAGAAAAAAAATATAATGGTTCCTCAAACGAATATGTGGTAAAATCAATATAAAATGGATAAAAGATTTTATATTGAAATTATTTAATGTTTTTAAGTTTCCGATTCAGATAAATGTGTCAACAAAGAAAATTGAATCAAATTCCATACAGATAAGTTTTTTTTTTTGCCAAAGTAATAAAAATTCTAATATTATGAATTAATTATAACAACTTTTTGTTCGTATGATTGTTCTTTTCGTATCTTCCATTGATGAAAGCTTATAACTAGCAGTGAACAGAGTAAAATATGAATTGCTGTTCTTGTATAATTCAAGAATTTAATCAACGTTTTCTTGATGGTTGGTTCTCTTCATATGAGATTTCAGGATTCTCTTTATATGGTTGATTACTAACAATTCGGAACACAGCCGAAGTTATTGACGATGATAAAAACTTGGAGACTGACTAGAAATTAAGGTTCGAAGAATTGTTGTTACGAAGTTCCATCCTGAAAGACTTCGTAAAATTTGGACAAATAAATGTTTCTAATACAATACAATAAGCAAAGCTAAAGGATTCCACTAATGAGGCTAGAATTGAAGCAAATGCTATTTTTCAAAACAACAATATCATGCTGAACGTCATATACTGACAAAAGAATCCGTGTCTAGATTTGTGTGGATACTATAGATTTCCTATTTATTCCACTAGATTAACGCTAGCTTCGTGGTCGAACAAATTTGTAATTAGTTAATTTCTTTGATCTATCAATAATCAGAATACTAAGGAATATGAGTGCATGTATTCCACAATAGCAAAAGTTAATTAGAACTATTGAATATTATATAGCTGAAACTTAATACTAATTACACTTAGGCTAAATCATCTAAAAAGAAAATTAGGAAAACATTACAGCAATATAATTATTTTTTAAAAATAAATCTTACCGACTTTATAACATCAAAAGAAAAATAAAACAATCTTAATTAAAATAGTAAAAAGAATAGAAAATAAAGAAAACATACACAATTTAATCGTATTCTTTATGGTTTATGATAAATTACTTCCAGAATATCTATAAGATCATTGGTCAAAAAAGTTAATTCTAAGAATTATAACTAACACGTTGCTTATTTTCTGTACTGAATAACCTTTCAGAAAGTTAAGAGCTTTTTTCAGTACTTATAACTCTAAAAAAAATATTGAAATTCAAGTCTAGGCGTCATTATTGAGGAATTCAACTTCAATAAGTTGAATAGTTAATTTATCATTAAAAGTAACTATTAATAATTATTTATATTATTTCTAACGATGTCTCCTAGTTGTTCTTCTGTGGTTTTTAAGATTAAATTTTATGACAAATTATGGCAATTTATATGCCTAATTTATTAGTCTAATTTTAATTAAAGTTAAGATACAGAATTTAAGGCAAATTAACAGTAAATGTTATTGATACTGGCAGCTTCGAAAACAAGTTAGTGAAGACAAGCTAATAAAAATTAATAATTTAATAAAATATAAAGTATCTAATAATGTTAGAAAAAAAGTCTTACCGACTAAAATACAGAAAAAAATATGAAATACCTTTTAATACTTAATGAAAAGAGAATAGACATACAAGAATTAAACATAAGACAAACTTAATTAGACATTGTAAAAGCTAATTTCTTGATTAGTGTCCAGATAAAAAATGAACACATTAAGAAGTAAGAAGAATGTGTATAATAAAAATAAAATAGCAACTTACTCCTCCCTAAGAAATAAAATATAAGAAGAAATTGATAAATATACATAATGTATTGAAAACTTAAGCTCAGTGTAAAATAAATTTTAAAAGAAATTCTGAAGAAGAGCTGAAAGGATTAGGATTAAAATGTTCATATCCACAAACTTTTAAACTATTGTCCTCCAAATGAGAGATGGCCGCCCTGTTTTTGTGAGATCTGCGCATGTATGATCGATTAGTCTGGTCAGGCACTTCCGTCTGATTTTATGACAGGACGCCGCCATTACGGTAATCGCTTGTTACTTTGCAAAAGAGCATTGTATTTATAAATAATATATATTATTTATTTATATAAATACTTATTGTTAGCAACTGGTATTGAAATAACGCTAAATAGTCGAGAGAAGTTTTAATTTCGCTTTATCAACATGTCTTTCTCAGTGAAAACAGACGACGGCGTCCATTGTGACAGGAAAACATAATTGATCAGCTACCGGAAGGGCTGCGCAGTTCAAACTTCCGCCGGCCAACTTTCATTTGGAGGACAGTAAGTAATACACTAAATAAGATGTGGAAGAATTAAGACTATTTTAAATTTATTCTTGTTTCATCTTATTATCTTCTCCAATTCCTTAGTAAGGTAGCTCACTTTTTAGTTTTATGCAACTTAAAATTAGCTCTTATAAATAACCATCTGTGTTTAGGCGAAAATCCTCAACGTTCGCCAAAGATAACCTATATATTCAAAATAGTATAGATGAATTCATTATTAGCTTGTTCAAGCAACATTATTTCCTAAACTTATCTACTAGTTCTTATAACAGCCCCGCTAGATCAATTCAAGACAATGGTCATGTCAGTTGCATTAATGATACAGTCTCTGATCTTAAGCAAATGTTTAAATGAGAAACATATCATCTCGAAAAGGAAGCAAGAATGAAGAATCGTCAGTTGGAAATAAATCTTTCTGAAAGGAATGCTATAGAAAAAAAAAATAAAGAGATAAAGCAAACAAAGAAAGATAAAACACTGACTTGACAATATGAAAGTGCAATGGTAAAAAATAATACATTATTTTTATTAAAAAAAAGAAAAAGAATAAATAAAGCAATATTGAAGAGTCAGCTACAAGTTGAAGAAGGAATTTCAACAATTTTTGCATTGAGAAAAGAACCGATTACTTTTGTAATTGTAGTCCACAGTAATATAGAATAATATAAAGACGACAACAATATAAGTACTATCCATGCAGCAATAGAAAGCAAATATAGAAATGTAAAGGAATATAAACTGAAATATGAGATAACTATTACAGGTTATCACTGATGATATTCTAACTTAAATGTGGCTTGGAAAAAGCAAACCTACGATGCAATAGAACTAAAATAAGCCAGTTTGTTAGTTGATAATTTTTATATAGGTTTTAATTTTATTTTTTCTTTTAAGTTTTAAAACAAACTGATGAGATGTGTTTCAACTATTTGTCAATGACATCATTGTTAATTCTGTGGTATAATTTATATTTACTATAATACTGCTACTAGTAATAATCCAAATGACAATAATATCACTTCTAAATATCAAAAGGAATAATAATTCTTACCGGCTGTAAAAGAAAA